>JACXGM010000137.1:13402-55626 GCA_016801145.1 Umbra pygmaea
CCCCCCCCCCCCCCCCCAAGTCTTAAAGTGTAGATAATTTGCATATATTTGTGTATATCGAGTGAGATAGGCCTACATGTTTTCAAAGAAGTTATAGTACTGTCCAAAAGCAGTAAGTCACAATCATATTTTTACAACTTCACTTTCAATTTTTTTTATTGGCTATACATTCATCTGTCATATTATGAAAACTGTTCCTATCAGGTGCACATTTGAATGCTTTTGTCCCCATGAGCCACAGTCTCAATGGTGTTGCACGGAAGCTAAACATTTTGCTGTACTTGTAATGTGAATAGTTTTATCAACTTGTAAGCTGAATAATGATCTACTTTATCAGCATTGTTTAAATATGTAAGTATGACACCAGTATGTTGTATGCATTATATTTTACTGGCTATCATTGCTTAAATGTCCCAGTCTTTTTTTAACCATCCCAGGCTTTTTTATCACCCCGGGACAAAATGTATTTCAAGTCCTGTGTACGTGAGAGCATATTCACCACACCCTGCATGTTAACGGCCTATTCACCCTGCCTTTGTTACAGCTGAAGCAGCTGATGATAGTGGGAATTGACTGCTACCATGACACGGCTGCTGGAAAGCGCTCAATTGGAGCTCTGGTGGCTAGTCTCAACCATGGCATGTCCAGGTATGTGTTGCTATATAAATAATAAACTTAACACTGGATCAGCCAATTTTAGGAAGTATTAGGGATGTACTCCAGAGCCCGTTTGCCTGGCAACACTTACATAATGCTGGCAACACAGACTTTGATATTTAATTTCAAAATAATAGCGCTCTTTGTAATTCATTGCAATAATCATTGTGAATTCATTAAAGCTAATGAATTTTAACCAAATGCAATTGTATTGTGTAAACTAACACATGTAACGTTAGCAAACCTACTGCTGCTAGCATTCAACTGCAGCGTGGAACTCCATTCACGTTAGCAGTCAATGGAAGAATAACAGCAGAGAATGTGGGAAGAGTGCCACAAACGTTACAGCTTATGTGGTAAAAGAGCTGCATCACTTTGTGTGTCCAGGTTTACACCTATTGAACGGGTGTTCTCAACTGCCAGAGACACAATCTGTGCTGAACGTTTGCGCATACTGCCATCAGAAGGCAATGTGACCCGTTTCAACTCCAGTTATCAAAGAATCAGAATTGATAAGAACAGGAATCGAAAGAATTGGAATCAGAATTGTTGAAATCAAAACGGTGCCCAACCCTACTCCCAACACGTATCATTGCGATCTGTGGTAGCCCATGCAAATTGATTGATTTAGCCAACTTGGCGTTGATTTAGCCAACTTTATGAATTTACCGGGTTCACATGGGAGGGATATAGCCTGGCAAGCGAAACCCACATCAAGATGTTGGGTCTGGGAACTCACCATTGGCAGTGCTCAATCTGAGGGGCGGGATGAATGGTTGTCTTTCAAATTCCCTATGCACGCAATAGGATAGCGCTACAACCAACCAGAGCAACGAAGTGTCCGGTCGGCAAAACTTCGAAAAACATCTTCCTTTTGTAAGAATTTCTTCAGTGCCATTCTTTGTTATTTTCTCAAAGAAAAGATTGACTCCAATTCTACCAGAGTCGCGGCCAAAGCCAATTCGAAAGACCGCTGTTCACCAGCAGCAGCAACCATTTCTTTGTTTTCCCGTAATTACGTTAAGCCCGCCCACCGACACTATAGACGTTGTGATTGGCCTGATCAGAATTTGTTTTTTCCAGCTCGCAAATCAACGGAGAGTTGCTAGACTGACCCTAGCTGCAAATTATATTTGCTGCTGCTAGGGTGCGTCTAGATCTCTAGGCTAGGAGGGATAGGCTTTTGGCAGTTAACACAGGAGCACATACGTTACATTTTTGTAACGTTTATCTATAACATTGTATCGTACATTGTTTTTGGGAACTGAGAAATAGGACAACCCTTTACCACTATTTGATCATTGCACATCTATGAGGCTTTTTCTGTTTTTGGCTGTTTTTTAACGTGGCAATACTGTACCATGTATCCCGTATTCCTGAACACAACAATAACACAACTACTCAAATAAAATGTATTTCTCATGTAAATTTCACAGTATATACAAAACTATAGGCAAATAAAAGTGCCAGCAACCAATATAACAGTTGTTGTGGACAAAAAACGAACATGGGCAAAAAAGTCCACCTTAACATTCTCAGAGAATGCCGGTAGACGGACTGGTTCCGCTTTGGATGCCGTCAAGCGGGATCTCTAGTCGTAATCAGTCCACTGACCAATCAGCATTCATTAGCAGAATGCTAGCATATTATGGGCAACAACGAGTGAAACTGTAAGAACTCGAAAGAACGTAAGTACTTTTTAATTCAACTTTTAACCTATAATCCATGTTGAACTTGCAAAATTGACTCATCTGAGATTTTTCAACAATAATCAAGTGAAAGAGACAAAATTAGCCGTCTAGCTCCATAGACTCCCATTCACTATGCACTCGCCCGCGATCACCCCCAGTGGAACTCTGGTGGAACTGCAACCAAATTCGGTACAATCGGGTTTAATAGTGAGTGGACAGGCTGTGTAGACGGGCTCTGATATCGCCCATCCCTTGGAAGTTTCATTCAGTAGAGTTGTACATGTGTATTTGTTCTCTACATTCTTTAGACCAGGATAACTCAATCCTGCTCCTGGATAGTTTTCATTCCAACCATAAGTTAGCACACCTGGTTGTAATTATTTGAATGAAAAGCTTAGGTTCCGTTTATATTACGATAATGTAAGCCACATTTTAGAGTCCAGCTTGAGACAAGACACAATTGTAGTGTGTAACAGGCATGCAAACTCTGCACCTTTCGGTGATATCCACCTTTTTGAAACCAAAATGGGTCACCTATGTGATTCGTGCAGATTTGATGAGAAAATCTTCGGGGGATGGGGGTGCCGTGGCCGACACAGCATTTTACCTGTGCTTTGCAACTTAACAACAAAAACTGGCTCTGGAACCAGTTGTCACTCTTAATGCCTAGACCTCACAGCCAATCAGAGGCAGAGTGGGGAGAGGTTTTTTCAGTCTGCAATACTGAGCAGTCCGTCATCAACTGAACCGAACTGCAGAACGAAATGCCTGTCGAATATAGGTAAGACTTAAGTAAGCTAGTTTACAATGTTAACTCTCCTGTCAGATAACGCTACAGATATTTTATTTCTTAACCCTCCAGGGTCTTGGGGGGCTTAAGTCCGCCTGGCACAATGTTGACATTTTCGACCTACAGGGAAGTGCCTTATGGTTTTGGATCCATTGCTACAACATGGATGAATGAAATCAAACATTCTGGGTCATTGAATTTGATGTTTTTATATCTATCCCAAAAAAATAAAGAACACATGTTTATTTTGGTTATGTGTAAAACATGATAAAGCTTTTTATTTGGTATTGTCAAGCCCCCAGGGCTCCTGGAACAGTGTGCAATGTTTGGGGGCCATACAAACAAGTCAACATAATGCTGCACTCATTTCTAACTATATTTCTATACGTTTTTAAAACCCAGCTAAATCCCAACTCCAAAAATTGTTTTATGCAGGATGATGTCCTACATTGTAAATATGTTATTTTGTCATTTTCACTTCCTGTCTGTGATATTTTTTGTCATAGAAAGACCATCGTTGGCTTTGAGGCACAAAATCTCCAGCTCAGATGAACCCACAGAGATGATTTGCATCTAATTTTCCTAGGTTTAGTTGCTAGCATGTAGGGCTGGGCGATAAGGCCAAAAAATTGTATCACGATATAAAATAGATATTTTTCTGATATGATATGTCTGACGATATATTGAGATATATGTAGGACCTGCTGTGACTTGAATAAATCAAAGTGTATAGTCTGCTGTATAAACAAATAAAAACAATACATACAAAAAATTGATTGACCTTGATATATTTCTGTTTAGAAGTTTCAGGTTAGTGCTGCCAATATCGACTAATTTTCTAACGACTAATCTTTCGACTAATTTTTCTCCAAGGTCATTACTGCCAAGGTCTAAGTAGCCTGTTTAATATCCAAAGACACTCATTGTACTTCTAATCAACAGTACAGACTAGCTTGCCGTTTCATTAATAATCATACACTTACATTCTCTTTTCCTTTACTGTGATCACATTTAAATGGGATAATGTTTCCCTGCAATATTAGGTGATTTGTTGCACACAAAATCACAGCCTAAAATGCACAATCATGGATGGAGCCACACGTGCATATTATTGAAAAACTGTAGAATGACAACTGCATTTTCCTCAAAGCAATTCTCCAGTAGAGTTTAAATGGCAAAATACGAAATTGGTTCTCTCATTGCTGTTTTCATGTAGCCTAATATTTGAAAAAAAATCAAATAACAGAATATTATATTAGGTCCTCCCTGTATGGAGAAAGTACTTAAAACAGACATTCTCATCTTACACAACATTTGCTATTCTTAGTGCAAATGTGAACTGAACATACATGCGACTATTGCATTCGCTTTCACAAATGTGTTTTTCTCATTATAGCTAATTAGGGAACGAGAGTGAACTATTGACATTTGTAACAAATATAAGAGGTAACTGAACTACAAGCAATATTAAATACATTTGTTGGATGTTTCTTTGTTTCAGAAAAAAACAACTATTATTGCGATATGTCGATACGGGATAGTCTTCTCGATATTATTTTCAAAAACTCTAACGATAAATGTTGAATTATCGCCCAGCCCTACTAGCATGTTCGGTTCACGAGATAATCGCATTTGACGCTCTAAAGCATCACAAGACCAAGGAGGGTTAAACGACAAATCCGGCGCAAAATGAAACCTAGGGGTTAATAACACATGGGTACCAAGGCGACCGTTCTCTGGGATATGTTTTCATGCAAATCTAATGTGCCCAGTTTTAGTGCAAACTGGTAATGAGGGCATGAATATAGTCAAAAGAAATCGCTATTTTACAACACTAATAAGGCTCAAAATAGCACCACAATTCTACGGTAGAATATTTAGGGTCCCTAAATGCAAACCGAAGCATTGAGGACTTTGTAAGTGTACAGACAGTTAATTCAAAATAATTTAAGACAGTACTGTTCGTGTACATAGGCAGGCAACATATTGGGAAAAGTGACTTGACCAGTCGAAAAACAGAGTACAAACCAAATTCAAGTGTGCAGCGATGCACTGTGGTCTGTGAAGTCTAGCAGGGGCAGGAAAAGGTGGGGCCAGGAGCGTGGGAGTGGACAGGAGTTTTCCAGAGTCAGCAAGCTCCTCCGATGAGTTTGTATCTGAAGGCCAAATGGGTCAAAGGGGTCTGTCCCTGACTCTAAGTCAGATGCTGATGGAGGAACTTGTTTACCACAGCAATGTCAATGAAGTAGTAGAATGTCTTGTACCACTTCAGTTTTGTGGAGAACATTGTAGAAACCCATCAGGTTATCTGATAGGTCCACATCTCCCATACTCGTTGTAGTCCTTCACAGCTGCTGGAACGGTGACATTCCTCCGGGTCCATGCCCCAGTAGTGTCCTTCACCTGCCTGCTGACATGGTCACCAGTGAAAGCTTTGTGGATGGTGGAACACATGGTCAACTCTCTAGTGTCCATCCACTTCACAAAAAGCCAGAGCCCCAAAGGAAGTTAACCATAATGCAAACCCCTCTGCCTCTTTGTTTACCTGACTCCGAGGTTCTGTCCTGCCGGTAGATGGAAACACCAGCTGGCATAACAGCCATGTCCGGGATAGTGGGATCCAGCCAGGTCTCCGTGAACGCTAGCACGCAGCAGTTAGCAATGTCCTGCTGGAAGTTAATCCGAGCTTGAAGTTCGTCCATTTTATTGTCCAGTGATTGAAAATTTGCAAGTAAAATGCTCTGTAACGGTGGATTGCAGTATCTCGTCCGAGATCTGCACAGAATTCCGGCGCGTTTGCCGCGCTTCTTTCTCCTTCGCCGCCTGCGTATGAGTAAACAAGTTGACGGTAGGAAAGTGGAGTCGCAACAATCGCTCCGGTAAGTGGAAAAATAACCTGTATCCATTGATTTGCGTATGTCCAAAAGTGCTAGTCGATCATACTGTATAAGCGACAGTCCAGAATGTACAGAAATAAAAACTAACAAAACAGTAATAAGCCAAAACCTGGGTAGAGTGAACAGAGCCATTGTCCATGCGACCATCCTCTACGGTGCACAGTAACTCACGCTACAGTCAGTCACTCACACCATCAGTGCCATTTGACTTTTATCAGGTACCAGAGAGCAAAATTAATTTAATTTCACAAAAATATCACTAAATGTGTACATTGCATAAAAAACATTTGTTTTTACTTAGTTTTTATTTAGTTTCAAATTTTTACCAGAATGGTTTATTTCAATGGGGACGTAGATAGATGTATGGGTAAAGTTTTACCCTGAACTGACCGTGAGTTGGTGTTTGATGAAAACCGTAGCTTAGGAAAAGGAGCAGAATGGTTTCATCTAGATGAGATCTAGATCTATATCCAAGCTGAGGAAGAGAAGTCTGTGGCTGAAGAGGCAGATGGTCAGTGGAGACTGCTGTGGTCATGGGAGGGGATGGCTGATCACCCTACAATCATCTTCTCTGTGTATACATGTCGTGAAATATTACGAAAACATTCATACATATACAAACAAATATACACATTATAATTTTGACATAAATATACACATATATTTATATAAAGAAAACAAACATATTGCATGTTATTTTGACTAAATGTCAAAGTAATACAGTAATAGATGTGTTCACTTAGTGTATGGGCTTTAGTGTGGAACCGGTAGCATAACAAATCAAAATTCAATGATCATTATGCAGGAAGGCCCATTGCTTAGCAGCTAACTAGTTTTGTGCTCATACAATACACCAGTAAAACAGTATTTGAAGTAATAAATAATAACATTTTTATGTAAAGACACATAATAAATATGAAATAACAACATAATGTATACTTATATACACTTTCGATGTAGCATTTGGGGTGTACAGGTGCTCAGTTTCATATTGTTTTATGTTGTTGTCGAAATGGTTAGTCTTGTAACTCCAATGGAATTGTCAGATTCTCAGTCAGGGAGAAGATTTACAGTCCAATTTTCCTTTGCTAGTAGTACCAAAGCCTCTAACTGAATATTTCTTGCTAGAACCTGCCATGTTGAGAAATTATGTTGTAATCCGTCAAAAACCGAGAGCACTAACGTGACCACTCTATGGAAAGGTCTTTCTCACCAGAATAGCGTGAAACAGCTTAGGACGATGTTACTTCATTTTATCAGTAGGTGGGGAGAAAGACCTTATGTTGTGCTTTAAGCGTCGACAGGCAGTCAAGTTCAAACCAGTGTGATTATGTATTATGCACAATGTATAGAAGCCTAAACTAATCCAGAATGTCTATAAGGTGTTGAAATAACTTGCCAAGTGGAATTAGTTGACCAGAAACTACGTTTTACAAAAAAACATACAATATAGGTAAAAGTTGTTCTATTGATTTCAAAATGTGAAATAGTTTTTGCTGATATATTGCTGGACTGTTTCGTGCCTGTTGGGGCTTTTGTAGGTATGTTGAGAAATGTTTGTTTAGTGATCACATATGTCGCATCAGCAGTGCCGAAAATGCGGTAGTCAATTTTGTTGCAACTTTATGCAATCCATGCATCTATATTATTTGCTTTTGGCAAAAACAGTTTGGATAGATTTACTGATGAGATCCTAGCCGTTCTAGCAGTATATAACATGATGGGTTTTGCGCATGTTTACAATATGTAATTAACCGATGTATGTGACGTGAACGAAAAGGTCCTGGTACCGGGTACCCTCGGGATGAAGAGGTTAAAGTGGTCAAACTAACTGGCAAATGTGTGTGGCTGCCCATAGGTGGAACTAAAGCTGCAACAAACAATTATTTTTGATAGTCTACTAATCTAATGATTATTACAGTGATTAGTTGACTAATAGTCTATTTTTTCAACGATTAATCAGTAGGTTTTGAACGATTCAGCTTTTGCAATTTGTTAAAACATTGAGTTATACCTATTCTTACTAATAAAAAGCCAGGAAATCACTTCACTTTTTATTGCACTTTGAGCCAACCTCTTTGTTCAATTTTGTTCATATCATAACATGCTCTCTAAGCATTGTTTCAATCATTTTGTTGCTTTAAATCTAAAATAAACAAAGTACAATAATTCCTCAAAAGAAAGTCATCAATATACCCACTGCTGTAGAACTAAAACAGAAAAGGGGCATTTGCTTCAGGACACATTGGCTAAAATTAATTTACAAACAATTATTATAACCATCTAAATGTGTCTCATTACATTATGGTCGTATAAACTTAACTGTCTAACTGCTGTCTGCGGAGATGTTGCTATGGTGTTGGTATGTGTGAAATACCGCGTAATTCGTTTATTTCAACTGGTGTCGCTAACTGGCCATTTTGCTTAGTTCAAGCTGGAGCACATTCGCGTCTCACTGTTTTCATCTCCTCTCATGACTGGATGTTTCCTTTTTAATTGTTCCAGCATGCACGTTGTGCTCCCATGGAAAGCAAGTTCCGCCTTGCACGAATTACAGATGACAGCATTTTTAGTTTGAACTTTATTGAAACTTTCCCACATGCGACTTGTTCTGCTCCGTTTGCACACAAACCTTTTAGCGCAGTTTCTTCTATTGGATTGCATACGGGAGGGCTGCATTACAGTCTAGCGCTACAGTGGGCAAATCACGTTATTGCGGGCACTTAAAATAGGTCCAATGAGATCAAGCGAGTTTTCGACAACAAATATTTGTCAATTTTTTTGTCGATTTTGATGTTGACTAATTGTTTCAGCTGTAGATTGAATACTAGTACATGCCAGTTATGTACTGTCCATAAATTGTACTTCTGCAATGTTTTAACAGCCATGGCCTTCAAGTAATTAATCAAGCCTCTGATTTCCCAGGTGGTTCTCAAAATGTGTGCTTCAGAGCCGTGGGCAGGAAATCATGGATGGTCTCAAGGTGGCTCTGCAAGGCAAGTTCAGATTACTTTTTTATTGTACATGTTCCTTGAATTGATTTAAGTTCCATTTTCACATCAAATAATGAAATGTTTTTTGTTTCCTATCACAGTTTTTTCTGATCACCTTCTGTCAAAGCAGCACCCGTGTCTTTTTTGCATTTCTGGTTTTGTAACCTGGATGTATTTACACCCCTGGTATCACTAGTGCTTTATTGTATTTACCAGGTGCCCTGAAGTCGTGGGCAAAACACAACAAAGGTCTGCCATCACGCATCATCGTGTACCGAGATGGGGTGGGAGACGGAATGCTGCAGAGTGTGGTCAACTACGAAGTGCCTCAGATCATGGAGTCCATCAGGACCATGGGAGAATCCTATGAGTAATAGGAAACTTAGATTTGCACTATAAAATTACCTTTTACCAATAGCATTTCAGTCACCAGTTGTGTTACCCCTTCCCAGACCAAAACTCACTGTGGTGGTTGTGAAGAAGCGCATCAGCTCCAGGTTCTTCGCTCGCATTGATGGGAGGCTTGCCAACCCTCCACCGGGAACTTGCATCGACACTGAGGTCACCCGCCCTGAATGGTATGTATTCGCTTATGAATGCCCTTCTGACTCTCATGCCTATGTTGTTTGATTTGGGTAACTAGTTATATTTTTACTCTCAGGTATGATTTCTTCATTGTCAGCCAGGCTGTCCGCATGGGCAGTGTTTCCCCTACCCACTACAATGTTGTGTACGACAGCAGTGGACTAAAACCTGACCACATGCAGCGACTGACCTACAAATTGTGTCACATGTACTACAACTGGCAGGTAGGCACTTAGACACCAATGACTCCTTTTAATATCCCCATAACTGATGAAATAATGGAATTTCACTTGACACACACACCTGGTGTGAAAATGTGGTCACCTGTCTGCATTGTATTGTATCCAACTGTCCCCTTCCATTAAAGGACAAATCCGGCTCAAAATGAACCTAGGGGTTAGTAACACATCGGTATTGATTCTACCATTCTCTGGGATGTTTTCATGCTAATCGAATATGCCCAGTTTTAGTGTGAAGTGATAATTGCCTTATAAAGCTAGTTGTGTGGGCATGAGACACAAATTAATCTATATTATGAAAGTATACAAGTTAAAGGTGCAAACTATCCCAAAATCTGATAATAGACAGATGGATGCACAACAATACATTTTAGGGTGGTGCCTGGCCTTAAATGTCGTAAGGTTGGCAGGTATGCGGCATGTGTCTTAGTACACAGTACCTTCTGTCAGGGATCATGCTGTGGGCCTGCTTCTCTTTAGGGGGAAAGGGGCTCTGGCCAGGATGGAGGGAAAAATTAGAACGCTTGCAGTTATAGCCTGGACCTCAAAAGTTATTTATTGATACAGCACTGTTTTGCCTATGAAATAACCTGTGTGCTGGAAAATATATATTATTCAGTAGGTACTAGGGATGCTCATATTGACCGGTTAACCGTTAACCGAAAGTAAAACATTTGACCGGTTAATACTATCAGTTAAACGGTTAAGAAGTTTTTAAAAAAAATTTACGTATACATAGCCTATATTAGTTAAATCACGTGGCGCGTTGACACGTGCAACCAGAGCCTGGCGCTTCGTTTTGAAAGGTGGGGAGATATAGGTAATGTGGAGCTTAATATACCGGCTTCGGTTTTGCATCTGCAACGTGTTCTTGCATTTATGGTGACTGTGATATTAACTTGGGCTTTCATTTTTTCATGTACAGAAACGTAACGCTATCGTATTGGGAAGCATGTATTATTTTATCGGCTATAATTCATCATGCTCCTGATGCATTATAGCCGACGAAATAAGGTTACCTTAAAAACAACACACAGTGATTGACAACAAGCATTTTATTTTCGGAGAGAACCGTAATTAGCCTGGAAAAATCCAGACCCAAATCCGGTGGAGATATGGGTCTGGGATCTAGTAATGAAAATGACCCAGCTCGAGGGGCGGCACCAAGTATGCATTTGAAAATCTCACTGTACGCAATTGGATATAACTACGACCCATAACCAGTGGTTTTTCGCTAAGAACCTATGGCGGAGCTAACTAGTAGATTAAACTCTTGCAAAAACAGCAAAAACGTCCTTCCTAAAAAGGAACAATTCGAGCACCGTCTTCTGTCCCTCTTTTAGACAAAAAGCCAAGTCTAACTCGTTAATTGTAGTGGCAAGCCGTTTTAAACAACTGGTGTTATTGCGATCTTACAATGTTTACTAATGACTTCGAGGTCGCAGCGCTGTCGTCATCTGTTTAACACGCTTCTGGCACGCCTATATCAGATACACCGATGTGATTGGTGCAGCTCGGATACAAGGGCATAGTTAATGAGCAGAATTACTCTGTACCAGAGTAACTTGCTGAGCAAATTCAAACTGTGCTCTCGCGAGAACTCTGGATTTCCAGGGTAGACCGTAATGGTAATTTCAATGAAATGGGAGCGCTCGGCAGTTATTGTATAGTTAGTAACATAACGCATAGCAAGCGTTATCAACATTTTGTTTTGTGTTAATGAAATATAGCCCTTATTTGCAATAGGCCTCCTGTAAGCAACAATCTTGTTCCAGATTGTCACCGAGTGTTTTCATTCTATAATTTGACAACTCTGTAAACACTGCATCAGGCTACTTTCCTTTGATTATTGAAAGCAGAAAGTGAAAACGTCTGCGACGAATTTTCTGCGACAATATTTTGGTTGGTGTGGACATTACGTGTGTGAAAATGAAAGTGAAACCAAACATCGACACAGGTTTATGAAACAAACAAGTTTCATCGTATCGTTTAGTGTGGACTTTGCACCCCAGTGAACTTGTACACAAAGCTGGTGTACCCGGCAGCTGTTGTTGATCTGTTCTGTATGCTGTTTAGACATTAAAACAAATCCGTGGAAAAAAATGTTTGTATATTTAACGGGTTACAGACACTCGTCAATTAAATTTTTTATTTAAAGCCAATTGAATCTTATAATCTTATCAGTTAACGGTTAATAATCTGTTAACAAGTTCCGGTTGTCGGTCAGGAAAATTACCCGAAATGAGCATCCCTAGTAGGTACACTACATTTTGGAATATCATGCCTAAAGACTTTTCTAATTCCTGAACCTCCAAATATTAAGGGTGACTCCCATTTCTTTGTCTTTCCCCTTTCCCTACCCCTTACCTTTAGCCCTTGTCACTCGAATCCGATTGGTTAGGGCTAGGGCTGAAAACATAGCCCTATGAAATGAGATACCACTAGGTTACGGTTACGTCATCTAGCACGTATCGATGTCTCCAATGCAAGTAGTGTTATGCACTGATATCAAATAAAATTTGCTGCTAATGGAGTTTAGTTAAAACTGTCGACATGCATGGAGTCCATTCAAGGCTAGTCAGAGAAATGCGGGACTGTTGTGCAAATCTGCAATGTAACATTAATGTAGCAAACTAGCGATTTTTAACGTTTCAATTAACTACATAGGCAGCACTATCCCGCCGACCGGAGATGTTGCCCCCCACCACCCCCAAAAACTGGACTACAACCACAGTTCACAAGTCCTATTTCTAGGTTATATAAACATGTTATATATCTACAGAAAGCTTAGACACTCAAGAATGTAGCCAATGTCACAATTTTACAGTTGCTATAACAAAAATAATAATTTCCCCTCATAATGTGAGCTATGTGCCTTGTACACGTGCCCCAAATTAAATGGAATGTCAAACTAGAAACAAGGCTAACACTGTCATTTATTGGGTAATGTATACATGTCTTATAAATTCACAATGTTAGACTACTTAACGTCAGGCACGTGTCTTGAAAACAATTACATTTTACTTAGGAAATATAGGTTAGCACACTTATGTTAAACTTTTAGTACAAAATATTTTACTTACGGTCATAAAATCCTTCTTTTTGGTCATCAAAGGGTCCCAGTAATGACAAAGCATAGTTTTCCCAGGTAAAATCCATCTTGAATGGGAAAATTCATTTTCTTAGTGGGCCATTACTGAATGTATTCATAAAAATGAAAAACCTAATGTATTTGGCCTGCACTTCTGAACAAAAGATGGATGTGAAAAGTGTCCATTAGCGTAGCAATTTCGGCATATACGTCATCCTTGTGAAACAGATCTTAATGTACAAGATTAACAATTTTAACTGAAGATTGACAGAGATAATTTAGTAAAGAAATGTGTTCGTCTCAGGACACGGATTTTTTCAACAAATATAGTTTCACAAACAAAGCTACAGCTTATTGGCTGTTCATTCAATCACTCTAAAATGTTAGACTTATGTGGCTAGCCCCTTACCAACATGATTTGAATTGGATCCAGCATCCTATCTCAATATATGGCTTTGTAGGGTTCTTTCATAGAGGATGTTGAAAAATAAAAGCAGAAAATAATTGTGCATTTTTATTTGTATACTTGTGCCATATTCACTGTGTATATTTATTTGAAATGAATTTTACATTTACAAAAATGTCAGTCTTTAAAAAAATATCAACAGACAACAGTTAAACTTTAGGTATGATTTTTTTAGGCAGAATTTTACAAATCTGGGGCAAGGCTTAAGAGGTTAAGAACACAGGGTTCCCGCAGGGACTCAAAGTCTTAAAGTCTGAAATTCAGAACTTGAAATATAAGGCCTTAACCTCTTAAAAACTGACAGATTTTCATTCGAGGTCTTACATTTTTTTACCCTCGTTCATTTCCAGAAACGCTGGCTGCAGAAAGAAGGTATCGAGTCTAGAGGTCGACCGATTATGATTTTTCAAGGCCGATAACGATTATTGGAAAACCAATAAAGCCGATACCGATTAATTGACCAATTATAATTTTTTTGTGGGGAAATAATGAATTTCAAAAATACTGAAAAAACAAACTTTTAATATAGGCGAATTCTTAATGTAATACACACAATATTTTCAAATCTCAAATAAATATCAAATTATTTAAAAAATTTTAAACAAAATGCCAAACAAATGGCAAAACACATAGTAGGCATAGTAAGATTTGTATTTGGTACAACTTCGCCTATTAAATCTGTTTTGTAAAACAAACCCATGGGTTTTGCCTCAAACATTTAATCTGTGCATTTTTTGATAGTTGTCCTTTAATTAACCAATCATATTTGGTGGTGCACAACGGGAGTACAGATATGACAATTTCCAGAAGCACTTAAATATATCTGGTTTCAAAATAAATACACAAATATGACAAAGAATATAAGTATAACAAAAGCATTAACTGAGAAACATGGGATTTCGTCTTTACTACAGAATTATTCTCTTGCGCAAGGAATTGGAATAGCCTAATCTTTTCTCTTTTCGCCACCGTCTGACTCAACATCAGAAATAGGCTATTTTGAAAAGCACGTTTGAGAACATTAGCGATGTATATTCCCTGCTAAAATGAATGCCTTTTGATTAAATGTGGAAGTAAAAAAAAACTGTCTTCTGTGTTATCGTTTTGAATAGGCATTGTGTTTTGAAAAGTTATGTTGCGCAATGACTGTCCCAGTACCCAATTTTGATGTTGGCAGATCTGATGATTCATTTTAAATCCCCCTTATCATATGCAACGCAATATAGCTAGTTAACCCTTGTGCAGCAGTTTTTTTAAAACAGGCCATTTTTTCCTGAAAGCCTTAAGGAAAACAGAACAGAAAAGTTTTGGCTGATTAAAAAAAATGGGTTCTGTCGGAATGAAAGCAGTGAACCTCTATCCACTATTCTAGACTAATATTAACCACGTGAAGCTAAACAGTTAGCCTTGGTAAGGCTATATATGCGAGTGATTTTAATGTATCCCCTTTCATACTAGCTACAAACTTACCAAGGCTAACGTTAACTGCTGACGAGTGTAATGTTAACTAGCATCACATGCTGCAATGTTTCTGTTCTACCATTCGTTTTCGCAGCATCAGAGAGCAACGCAGGCATATCAGTGGCGCCGAAAGGAGGCACGAAATCCGCGTTGCTATTCGGTCCGGTAGATACGGGTAGTTAAGGCACATGTTCCATATTAGTAGCGGGTCTAGTCTGTACTAACCATAGACTGTTGTCAACCCTAGCAACGACGCTAGCAAAGCAAAGCCAGTCCTTCACTAGCCTATGGTGCGGTGGTCTCTTAACTACAACTTCTTTCCCTGCATTAAGTTGACAATCCTCTCAAATATAGACACACAAACGAAGCAAATAATAAGTCTCAGTACCACTGTCTGTGATTGCAAAATTCTAGCTTAATTATTGTGACATGACAGCTATCAATATCCAAAGTAGCCGAACGTCATGTCGCCTATTCATGTTTTTTCTCGAAGTTGGCACTAACATGTCATACGTTTTTTCATTAAATAGGATTTATAAGAATTTTAATCCTTACTGTTTTATCCTTCCTTAGTCACTGGATGAGGTCTGCTCACTTTGCTAGTAATTCACTCTAGGAGCAGTGTGTTCCACAACGCCAACACCAGGGCCTGGCGACCAGGCTGCCCGCAGATGCGCCTGCTTATTAATCGGCTTGATATTGGCCGATACCGATTATGTAAAAAAAGCCAAAAAATCGGCCGATTAATCTGCGCACTGATAAATCGGTCGACCTCTAATCAAGTCATAGCCTACAAAGTGGAGTCATGAATATTGAGTGTCGATGTTAATTAGGAACTAAAGTACATTTTGCGTTGCACATGGACACTTTAAGGTGCAATAGTAACAAAACCAGCTGAACGCTGCCCTGAACTTTGATTTGGTGTGCTTTAGTTTTTTCTGGGGGATATTGGTGTTGGTACGTTACACATACTTTTAGACATGGCTAGATCACAGCGATTTCCGCTGTTGGTTACAAGCGGTACCCAGATCTCTCTCGTGCTCTGTCTCAGTATCTATCTGTCTGACATAGATTATCTGGTGTGTGTGTTACATGGGCTGGAGTAGCCTGTTCAATCTCTATTAGGCAATTAATGTGGTGTTTTGTAATGTAAATTAATATGAGATGAAATCTACTCTCTTTGAGGGCAAGTTTAAGTCGATTTTCATTTTGGACCTAAGGTTTTGGGCATTTGGCATGTTTTTGCGTATAAAAACGTACTAATGTGATTGCTTCTGTAAATTATCAAATTCAGTCATTGAAAAAGCATTTAAATAAATCACTAAAATAAGAAGTTTTTCAGAATTGTTTTGATTTTAATATTTTTTGGGTAATTTGTCATGTAGATCTTAACTTTTAATCTTTATGGTCTTAAAATATCTTACGCCCGTTTCAGACATACTCCGTCTGCAGTGCGGATGCGGTGCGGTTGCAGTTCGTATGCGGTGCAGAGCCATGACAAGCCATTGCCATTTCACACATCACACGTTTGCGTTTGCAGTGCGCTACTGATCCGAAGTTTCTGTGTTCCACAAATCAGTGGCGTAGGCACGGGTGTGCTTGTGCCACCCAAAGAAGCAGCTGGCACACCCAGAAATCAGATGCATAATGCACTTTTTGTTATAGCCTTGACAAAAAGTGTTTTTACTCTTAACCTAGGCTATTATGGTGTAATTATAATGTGTTTAAAATAAATTCTGAATTATTTTCGTTAAAAAACAACATCCAGATCCACGTAGGCCTACACATTTAAGTGTATGCGCAAAAATATCCACCAACGTGACCCCAGCGAATATCACGGGATACTAGCAGTATAGTAGACTAATTATGCATTAGTTAGCACTTTCAGCAGCTAATTACTAATCTTGAGCCATTTGTGCCAGTGCAGTGCGATACATCAAAGTTGTGCACTTACAGTTCCACAGACTTTATGCATAGTGTTGCGCTTGTTTGTGACATGTAGCTATTTTAATGTATGGTCTGTTTGATACGGACCAAAATCAATGTAGGCCTATCCCTTTTCACTGTAGAGACAGTAGGCTATTTACTATTTACTCCTTAACTTGTTAAACAACCAATTATTGTAACATTGATTAATTTACACAACCTGTACATTTTTTTGTCAACACTGTCAAGGTTGCAAATGAAAGAATACAATAAATAAAATTGTTATACACGATCAGCATGAAGCAACACATTGGATTAATGGAATACACAATTGTAATGTAAACTGATCATTTACAGTTGAGCGAAATATGCGGCTCTCAGACTTGTCCGTGTCTGCGATTGGTCCTGCAGGGTGCACACACCGCCTATTTTATGTGAACGCGCTTGTCACTACATTGGGGAAACCCTGGGGTGATTTAATGAATTAATAATCACCGTTGTGACATCTCGTATCTAGATCGCAATTGTTAGGTTTAGTGAATCCATGTAATAAAAGGAAATCTATGGCATGGGGAACTTTCTTCGTAGTATAGGCCTCTGTTTTGTAAAGAAAAAGTTTGTTTCTTAACGACATGATGTCAAGTTTTTATATCACATGGATGCATGGTTGTGTTGTGCTTATCTGTAGGGGATCATCCGAGTGCCTGCACCCTGTCAATATGCCCACAAGCTGGCCTTCCTGGTGGGTCAGAGCATTCACAGAGAGCCCAACATCAACCTTGATGACTTCCTTTACTATCTGTAAAGCAGTAAGGTTCTCAAACCTCTCATCGGGGACTTGTTTCATGTATTCAGAATCTGTTGGATCTGTTCAGGAACACAAACGGAATTTATTTGTGTTAAAGTGGTTTGTATTACCCAACTTGCAGAAGTCTGAACCCACGACAATTATTTAATTTAGCAAAACATCTGCAATTTTTTATTTTGTTTTCTACTGTTTTCTTTTGATTATAAATATTACTTTTTTAATAATTGCAATGTTTTGTGTTGACACGTTTTAATTGTAGTATGGTATTAACATGATCAAGTTGCAGAATACATGTTTTGAAATGTTTTCTAGCTCTTTTGTTGGTTATTCTGGTTCTTTAACTGTCAATGAAAATAAACTTAATAAGTAAAGATTTTTATTAAATGCTTAAAGCAGATGGAGTAATTTTATTTTGTAATATGTTTTATTTAAGTTAAACTTATTAAATAAATTAAGTTGTAAAATAAATTGTTCTGTTTTGTTACATTTATACATTTTTTGATTGTATAGATTTATTCTTAATTCTGATGTTTTTTCAGTAGCAGCATTAAATAAAGGCTTAAGGGTCATTGGCAGGTTGGGAAATAAGTAAGCTAGCCAAAGGGTTATATTAAAGGTGCTATTTGTAGAATCCCATGCTGTGACAACAGAACTGATTCCCCTGTCAGTGATCAGCTTACAAACACCATACTATTTCTTGGTATTTAAACCAGTTTGATGGGAAAATGATTCACTGTACTATGTAGTGGTTATTTTGCCATTTGAACAGGAATTGTAATGATGTGTACTTCCAGTCTGTGTAAATTAGCATGTGCTGGTCTTTAAGTTCAGGATTCCCGTGTGTTCTGGAAAATGTTGAAATTCATGACTGTTTTTCCCGTCATGGAAAAAAACAATTAATCGAATGTCCTGGAAATGTTTGGAAGTGCATTGAAAATAGTAATGCTAAGCAAAACAAAAACACATTTAGCCACTGTTTCTTTAAATTTTATATAAAGCAAATTGAAAAGCAGACTACAGGGCAACATTAACGCAATGTGTAAGGTATGGTTCACTGACGAGGGGAAAGTTGGTCAGTTACCCAGGTATCTGTTGGAAATGGTGGGCTTTGGTGGCAAAGTATCACAACATTTCACCCATGCAAACCTACCTCAAGGTGTTCATCAAGGTCTTGTTCTCAAGTTTTGTTTGCTTCGTAACTTGTACACAACTAATGTAATAAAACTGTCTGATGTAAATACCAGGGGATGTCACAAGATTCTTTCCGTTGAAGCGCTATCCCTGGGTGGTGTTCTGACATCACCCAGCTGAGATGGTGAAATATGTGCCAAACAAGAACACAGAGTAATTTTTTTCACTTCATGTGCTTTGCTGAGAATGCGCAGGTTGGCCTGACATGCAAAGTCTTGTGAGGCTCCTGGTAAATACAAATATTTGTCACGGATGACTGAGAAACTACCACAGGTTTAATTCAATCGGTTCATTAGTTATTTGTATACCTACTTTGTATGTTCTAAGTAATTTGCTCTCTTGCTTTTCAGCTTGTCAGCTAACCTAATGTATCTTAACAGGGTGGGGTAATGTACAGTAGTTAGCTAAAGTGGTGAGGATACAGATTTTGCATTTAGCTTTGTTTCCTCAAACTTGCAGTGGGAAGCTGTGCTTTTCTCCATATTTCTTTAAAGTTATTGTTTGCTCTTGATTGGAATAAGCTGCTCTGGTAGACTTGTCAATGTCTGCGATTGGTCATATAGTGCACACACAGCCCAATTTAATTGAACGCGGTCATCGCTAGAACCTGGGTTGATTTCAATAAATTAATAACTTTCGTGACACTGCTTATGCGGGATTGCGGTTGTTGGGCTTAATTTCCTTAAATCCTGGCCATGTTGAATTTGTTTAATAGTATAGGCCTCTGGTCAGTCTGTAAGCCCGTGTTATACTTTAAGTCAATCCTACAAATTGCATCATTTATGATTTAATTACATAAAATTACAAAGCAAGACGTTCATACAGCTTCAACGGATTTTAAATGCAGCTAACGTTGAAATACTTTTTATTGGTGGTTCTTTGAGAAGTGACTGTTCTGTCACCTAATGTTCCATATTTGCAAACACAAAAGCTCTTGTTTTTCTCCAAACTTTTGACCATTGAATCCCAGAAAATATAAGATTCTCTGAGTAAGATAATTAAAATATATTGTGAAAAAAGATTTTCAATGTTTTCTTTGCCTCCAATCAGTGAGGACAGTAAATTAACTTATATTGATCAAAGTTTTATTTTTCTACACCGTTACATTTTACTATTTTATCAGTCCTAGCATTGTTAAATTTATTTCCTATTTCCTCATGCAACATTTCCGATTTTTCTTTGTTATACCTCATATAATAGAGCGTGACTAAAAAGCCTAGGTGAAATCAGGTACATCGTTGTCTGATCATTGTGATAACAACCACTCGACTACTGCAGTCTGCTGGAAGTGATATATTTTGCAGTTGTATGGACTGTGACTCTGTCAAGGCAATTCAGTTAGGGCATAAATTGCATGTCTGTGAAAAAATAATAAAAATAAACTGTAGATCAAGGAACGTACTACAGTTGTGCTCGAAAGTTTGCATACCCTGGAGAATTTGTATGATCAAATTCTGTATGATCACATGAGTGAGCAGGCAAATTATTTTTAATTTTCTAAGGCCCTGACTTCTTGCAGGTGTATTGGTTTGGTCATCTTGCATGAACCACGCATTTGAGATCTCGACTAGAGTGGCTTGATGATATTAAGGTCAGGAGACTGATGGCCACTCCAGAACCTTCACCTTTATCTGCTGTAACCACTGGAGGGTCAACTTGGCCTTGTGCTAAGGGTCATGCTGGAAAGTCTGAGAGTGTCCTATGTGCAGCTTTTGTGCAGAAGAATGCAAATCCCTTCCAGTATTGTCCGATAACTTGCTGCATTCTTTTTGCCATCAATTTTCTCAAGGTTTCCTGTGCCTTTAGAGCACACACCCCCCCAAAACATCAGTGAGCCACCACCATGCTTAACAGAGGGGATGGTATTCTTTTCACTATAGGCCTTAAACATGGCAACGCAGAACTGTCGTTTTTCTCATCTGTAACCTACACAAATGCCACGACTGAAGTGGAAACAATGTCCACCGTTAGGCAACCAGACAGTTTGACTTAACAACATATTTGTTTGAACTAAAATGCATCACGATACTCTACAATAAACATAAATACGAAGTGTAGCATATCAATCCGCAACGTTTGTAGTTGTCAGGGAAACAATAGGGACCATTGCTGTATTTGCTCATGTTTTGTCAGCCTGCTTCTAGACTTTACCTGTGAATTTCACACTATTGATGTACACATTTTTGACAAGACATGTGAGTTTGTGATTGGTTTGCCACAGGCTAAACTAAGCCATGATGAAGATGCAGTGTGAATTTAGCTCTGCAATCAATACATCTGTAAATTATCCCTCTGAATTAAAATAAAATTCAGATCACAGTTTCATCAATGCGCAAAAAATATTAACCAGGAAGATTGGAAATGTTACATGGGGAAATGGAAAATAGATAAAGTAATCAATTATGCTAGGATTCAGAAAATAGGCAAAGTGAGGTGTTGAAAAATAAAAGGGGCAATAATGGTAAATGAAAGAGTAAAATATTTTATTGACTGGTTGGAGACAGGAAATATTTTAAAGATTTTTGCTTTTTACAATACATTTAAATAATAATAGTAATTATTATTTAAATGAGTTTACTCATTTAACCTATTACTCACAACTTTGTCATTTATGGGTTTAAATATCAATATTTAGTCTTCTGAGTTTGTAGAATAAAACACAGCGCAACCAGCATTACAAAATATCAAATTTATTAGATAAAATTTTTTTTTACATGCACACCCACAAAATATTTTTTAACCACCAATATAGGCTAATTCTTTTCATAAAGCTAGCACAGAATTGGAGACTTAAAACATTATGGTTTGAAGACACCATGGGGAAAGCTTTGCACTGTTTAATTAGAAATATTAATGTACAAAAAAGGCAGTCTGAAAATCAAGTATAAACATTTAAAAACAATTTACAAATGGACAAAGTACAAAAAGAGCAACAGTCACTCAAATAATAATTGTGTATAGAAGCAATGACTAACAACACGAAAAAATTCTCTTTACTGTAGATGGAAATGCCGATTTGGCTGAGAATTGTACAGAACGTTATACAGAATGCTTTTCATACATTCTTTTTTGGCAGTCTCGGTTCAAATCTCATAAGTAGTGGTTCAGAAAAAGCAGTTATGTAAAGTGACTGGAAATATGATTAACATAATAGTTTAAGGAGATGGATTGATGCAGATGGAAAAAGTTTCATTTCACTTACAAATGAGTAATGCTGGGCATCTGCACACCAATGGATGGATTTAATATTATTGGCTTTCAATGAATCATACATTCACTACTCTGTGCTAGTTGAGTGCAGACACAAATACAGTACTTCTGCCCTTTGCAACTTAAAACAAAGCAGGGCAAACAGCTCAGTTTTAAAGAAATAGTTGGCTACTGTGAACCTGGACTCAAATTAGTTGAACTTAGGGGTTATTATGGAGGTAGACTTGTGCCTTGTTTAAATTACAATTTCTATGTAACAAAAATAACTATAGGTGGTATGTCTAATGAAGGTTATTTAATCAAACCTGGTCCCTGGAATAAGTCAAAACGTTCTCTTGATGCATGATGGACTGGCCACATCTTAAGTCCTGCACTCCTTCCATCAATCAGTTTCCCAATTCCAGTTCTTGACAAGCCTTTCCAGAACACATTTTTGTTGTAGGCTGGACAAGAACATGGTCCATATCCAACGACAAAAAACTTCTTTCAGTTGGATCAAGTTTGGTAGAACAAGTGTGTGTATTGTGTTGTCATGGACTGGAGTTGGGAAAACTTGATGATTTCAACTTGATGGGTGTTTCTGAGAAGAAACTGGGCGAGGCATAGCGGTTGGCCAGAGAACAGAGTTTAGGAAAAGTCAAGTACCAACTGCACATTATTCACAAAATGCATTGATATTGCACATGCTGATTTAAACGTATTTTGTTAATAATTTAGATTAAACTGGCTTTAAATTGCATTTCCTTCCATTGATTTATACACAAAGTGTGTCAGAATGGGATTATACGGTAAATGTAGAGTTAACACATCACACCATGAGGAACAAAATAAACGTCTTTTTTTTCTGTGATCATTTGTGCCCAGAATATTTTAAGCAAAACAATGCAATAACATTTAACTCCCAAACACAAATATATATTTATCCTAATGATTTTAATTTGTATGTAATTTTAATTCGCAGGTCCTCCAAAGAAAACTGACACTGCGATATATATTAAAATGCACATCACTAGTCTTGCTAGATGAATATCATTTGCAAATACATTTTCTATAAGTATTGCAGTGACAAATGCATACTGGACATAAAACCGCTCCACTGATTGGACAAAATACAAACCATTGTGCATTTATAAGGCAAATACATGGAGACTGGTTCAATTAGGCATTTCATAACCATTCAGCAGAAAAAGAAATTACAATATATTGAGTCTTGAATTCTTGTCCTATCTGACATGCTGGTTCAGAAGTTGTATTTTCTCTCTCACGAACACTTGATTTTAGTCTCTGGAGATGTAGCATATTTGACCACTTTACAGAACCTGACTTTGGATGCTAAGGTGACTATTCAAATGTTAAATCTGGGCTTGAGTTGAACTGAAATTGAACTTGACCACTACATTTGTATTTACTATTTTATTTAGCAAATGCTGCTTCCATACATAGGCCTAAAATAAAGCATGCAGATATGCCTTGCTAACTTGCTCTGATAGTAGAGGCCATCAGAATGTGCTTTGATGGATTAGTGGGAATGCTCCTTCTACATGTGCGTAAAACATGCAAACCTCCCATACAATTTGAATAATCTCAGCTGCCGGGCCCCTAATCTCCTCTTTTCCTTGACTCATTATGTGGTAGCAGTATTTAGGTATGATGTTGACTGCTATCCTTTGAGCTCTAAAGCGTCTAAACACCTGATTCTCTACAGCTTTGTAAAACACAGACCTACAGCGTGTACCTATGGGCCTATTCAAAATAAAGAATATCCCAGAGGGAATTTTCCATCCATTGCATTGTGTCCATGTGCTTCAGAAAGCAAAACATGAGGTTGGCAACTATGAGGTTTCAAGACCATATTCAAAATAGGCCAGTTAAAATAATGGTTTCTAAATTACAATAGCAGATGTGTAACTGCATTTAAATACCTGTCAAATGCTCTTACAATCCATGTTTTGACCACACTTTTCACAGGATTGAATTTACAGGAATGGAAGTGTTTGCTATTGAGTCTGACTTGGTTGGTAATATACTTCAGGTATATTTAGGATTTATTGAACAGCGCCAAGTCTTTTTAATAGATTCTTCCCTTTGGAGAGCAGGCCTTTCTTTTTGGAGGACAAGTCGCAGAGGCCCCTGACGTGACTGCGAGGCCCCGCGGTACAAGGGCCAGAGCCAGGTACGTGCTTGCGCACTGTTGGGGAGGTGGTTCTTCTGGGCGGACCCGATGTGTCCAACGGAACCTAATGGGAGACCCGTAGGGACAGTTCAGGGGGGTTAAAAAGCCCTCGCACACCTCAGTCACTACTGCCTCCATTCAGGCCTTTCTGTCCCCAGGCCACCACACCTTTGGCTTCATCTCACTCATTGCACAGCCCGGTTCAACTCGTCAACGCTCAGATCAATGTGCACTCTTTCATCATGCTGATCTCACTGAGAGATTCTTCCAACACCAGTGGCTAAAACCATACTATTGGTCTTTTAACAATGACACAACGTTTGCTGAGATTCCCCAGGATGGCTGTCAATGACAAAGGTTATGCCTTTTACAAACAACAGAGATACAATGCTGTAATCAACATTATGGGACACCATTATGACAGCAGTTTTTCATTTTAAATATCAAGGGCAGTCATATACAACTGGGTTACAGTGAAACATCTAATATCTAAATATTCCTTTATTGTAATCATGAGCTAAAAGGCGTCCTTTAAATTGCACTTAGGACAATGTATCATTATGCTCCCTTTAAAGGAGAATTTCACTATTTTAACAATTAATGTTAGATGCTTCTGCACCCTGAAAGTATATGGGCCAAGAGAAACGGTATCCATGTTTCAGTTTCCTTAAAAAGCCAATGCAAACTTCAAATCACTTTATCTTGGATTTAGATATTTTGGATATTTTAGAATTAAATTAAGCTCCAATTCCTCCTAATTTCAAATTGATGACATACTGTATGGGTATATTGTAAGGTAGTGTTCAGGCAACAACAAGTGTGGTTATGATTTCACCTGACTTCATTTCTTGTTATGACGAGGAAGGTTTGCTGTTACAGCTTGGTACTCTATAGCCAAGAAAAAAAATTGGAAATGTTGTGCATATCAATTCAAGCTGTCCAAATTGGCCTACTTTGCTTTTTAATTGCTGCATGTCCTGTATGTCATTTTGCTAAATCTACATTTAAGGTTCTGTTGACACGGCCTGTCTTTGTGTTTCCTATTAAAAGAAAATAGTGCCTTAGTTGTTGTTATGTTTGTAATAGACTGGTAGGCTGTTTATACAGATGCAATTGTTTTCTGCTGTTCAAAAATTTTAGGATCAGATGTGGTCTTTAATCAAATCGTGAATAGAGAAATGTGAAGTAAACAGGCATGAAAAGTGGGGAACAAACTCAACACCATGGATTACCATCTCCCTTGGCACCTCGTAGGATAATGAACTTAACAAAATGTTCCTTTATCATGAGACTGTAGCCTCTTGTCTACAGCTATCAAAACAAGGGTAATATAATTCAGCACATTGAAATATTGTTCATGATATCTATATGGGGTAGTGTTTACATTGACAATTTTTTGATGCAATTAATCACTTAACTTCATCAAATGTCAAAGGTGGTTTGAACCAATTCACCATGCTTTAAAAAGTGAAATTTACAAATCTGATCAAAAGAATCTTAGATCATTAAAATAACAAAAATATTCATTGTGGTTCTTATTTTAATTAATAGAAAATATAATTAAACTTTTAGTAGCACTTTCCATTTCACATCATCCCATTGTTAACGAAAAAGTGCACCCCGCACTATAAACCCCGGCACAAGTGCCTTGCTTTCTGGGGACCTAGCAAACAGTAAAGTATTGCCAATTTTATTCCTTGTTTGATTGGAAACCAGAACATGGATTTCCCTGTCTGATAGTTAATTACCATTGGCTTGTATTTATCAGATTAAAACCAGTTTGGCAGGATGCACTATTTCAAGGTGAAGGGAGGTTCTATCTATTAGAACACTAGATAATGCTTAATTGAGTGTTACTGATACAATTAAAGAGACATACCCTAGGCGTGCAACAATGGCCTTTTAGCTTACCATGAGTTACAGCAGGAAACGTGTCTTGAGAGACGACATTGTACAACACCCAGAGAAACAACTGAACATACCCTGCTTCTTGTCTAATGCACTGGCTAGGGTGATCCACAACAACCTGAATGCTTTTACGTTCAACTCGCACCCAATAAAAGCACGGACACTGGCGTTAGATGTGTCATCATGGTTTGTTCCAGAGTATTCTATTACTAAACTGTTTCCATGTTAATATTTGTTAACAAAAATATATATATTTACATCCATTAAAAGGGGATGAAAATAAATAAAAATGGGCAAAAAAAGTCATAAAAAGTTGCATACCAGAAACTAAGGGAACCCATGTCATCTGCATTAGACGAGAGGAGCGTAACCGTGGTATCCTCAGTTGCTCACTTACGTGACGGAAACAGAGCCTTTAAGGTGTGAAATGAACACTCTTCTTCTGTTTTGCCAAGCGGGTGAGGAAAAGAAAAAAAAATGCAGTGATGGTATTTCAATAGTCTGCACTATGACAATGGCAAATCATAAACCAACCAAGGAACTTCAGATGACACCTGTTGATATTCAAGCATTATCTTGCAATTAAAGTTTAAACAAATCTATTTTCACATTATCTTACAACTAGTATTATTACTTCAAATCATTATCTCAAAGAGCAACATTAGCTTTTGATGTATTGTGTGCTATTTTACAAGTAAGCAATATACAAAAACAAGGCTTTCAGGAGTAAATACAAAAGTTATACTGTACTGGACTTCTTTTTCTTTATAAAATACTTCAAGGGAAATTCATGCATCTTAAAGAGAGATCATGCGTTGCTACATTCTACATATTCCATCTTCCAGTACATCAAAACTATTGCCTATATTAGAAACTATTTTAGATCAAACACATAATATTCATAAAGCATTTATTAAAATGCTAAATATGCACTTACAAAAACATTGCATGTTAACTGCTATTTGTCCAACACAGATTAAACTTTTAACAATGCATTTATTTTCTTTCTGTCTGTTCTCTTTGAGAATGCTTTATGAATATGTCCATGTTTTACATACAATGCATATGTTTCCTCCTTCACAGTAGTCAACATTAAAAATAAAAGTACCTCAAGTATTAATAGAGTTCTCTTTATATTTCTGAGACGTCAACAACGTTTACAGCATAATGCTCCAAATCCGAATTCCCATCATAAGTTCAAGAATGAAACACAAGCACAGACTGAAAACTAAAGGAGATAAAGGGAACGGAAAAAAGTAAATGGATGACAGAGGGCTAGTACTGCGGAAGAGCATGTACCCTTTTGGTCTTTATCCGTGCTGCAGCGTCCTGGGGGTATCGAGAATCTCGAGATGGAGTGTCAGTGAGAAAAACTTCAACATCGTCAGGCACTTCTTCAAGAAAGTTGGAGGGAATAAGACCTTTGTGCCCATTCAACTCTCCCTAGGTGTTAGACACACAGAATCCACATCTCAATACACTGAACAAGACAAAAGACAATCATTTTTAATCATAACTGCTATTACTATCACTGTGTTATTGACGTTCACTAATGTTCAAATGTCTTGTTGGTATTGTTGGAACAATGAGCTACATCATCAAGTGTATGAAAGGTGCTATTTGTAGAATTTTTGAAGAATCTTGTGGAATGAAAACAGATTAAGTGACCAGCTTCCAAAAGCTGTAAAACATATATTTCATGATATTTTTAAATTGGACAAAGCAGCTTAGATGGGACAATGATTATAATATGTGCTGCATATTCTGACATTTGAACAGGAATTGCAAAGAGGCCAAGATGAGTTTATTGTCCACAGTGTTTGACAATGGGCACATGCCTGTCTGAATTTAATCAAATGTATGCATTTTAGGCTGTGCTTTTGTGTAACAAATCAATCCATAGTGTAGGAAAATTATTATCCCATACATGTTTTTTTGTATTTTTTGAATACGCTACTGTTTTTCCAGCATTTAAAAGAGAAAGTAGTTCTGTTGTTACAGCTCGAATTCTAAAAAATACCATTTAAAGTCATGTCACATACTTACATAATGAAACCCATCTTCATCAATTTCACCAAAAACTGTTATGACATCACCAGCACAGAATGTAAGCTCAGCCTGTCAAAACAGAGATGTTTAACATGTTGGACCTGGTTTCTCGACACCATCGAATCTGACTAAATCCTGAATGTAACTAAACCACATGTGAAGTTGAATTTGTGTGGAATGCTGTAAAGCCTATTCCATACACTGAGATGCATTGTAAATCTAGAAGTGTCAAGGCATACTTCTGCAACTTTAAAATGCATAAAATGTTGAATGCTTGAAGACATATTTGACACGTTAGACACAATAGGCACCACACACTACTTCCTACAGTCCTCTCCAAAACACACAGGACAAACGGCTCACCACACAGACCAAACCAAGGAAGGATGCCAGCACAGGCAAAGGGGTAAGAGGCCGTGTTCATGAGGGGGGTTACACTATAGCCCCCCCACTGTTCGAAGCCCACCTCCTGAACACTCAACAACAGTCTGGGAGAAAACACACGGAGGGCAACTCTCCTCTCACTCACCTCCTCATTGAGCCTGTCTCTCCCACATTGTGTCTGTGGCCGTGCCAATAGAAAGGTGAGAGTGAGTGAAACCAGGGGCCATAGTAACAACAGGAACATAATGAGCTACCAATGTGTGGGGGGATAACCTGGCTGGCAATTTGTTAGTAGTATAGTTAAAACTAGTTCACCTGACTTGGCATTAATACCCTTCAACCAGGATGGTCAACTGAGAGTCAACTGAGAGTACATCTTTCTGTACAGTGTAGTCAATGGGATTTATGCAATGAATCCCATAAGAAAAACAAGTTGCACATACAGGAGACTTATAACATTGAATAAAAATGACTGACTGAATATATCTGTTTATATCACGTTTACATTCATGGGGGCAAAGGGTAGCAAATCACATGACTGAATGGTGAGGTAATAAGGGAGGGGAAGGGGGTCTGAATGTCTGGCTGTACCTCCACATCCGCATTGGGAGAGCTTTCCCTGGGGTCGTAGTCATACAGGGCCACCATTCTACGTGTGGACGAAGCCTGCTGACGCCCGCTTCGTCTGTTCCTCTCTGGACAGAGACACACAAAGGCGTCGGTCAATAGAAATTACATCTACACACTAATGCACTTTTACCCTTCCGCTGGACGTTCACACAATAAAAAGTTAAGATATGAATCAATGTCTATTACCAAAGTATGCAAAGTGTGAATTAAGTATTTTTTCAGAATTATAATATTAGATTCAGATGAACATGACAATTCTGACAATGGCTTGGTGACACATGCTTGAAGGAAGCATGTGATTATTCTTCGACCTCAGAAGTGATGCCAACGAGACGAGGCTTTAAAAGGTAATTGGACATGACAAATTGATTGGGAAGCAAAACAGAAAATAAAATTAAAAACTAAATTAAAAAGTGTCCAAAAGCTGTGGCCTAGGGTGGTGCTGTGGTCTAAGCCATTGCTAGCAGTGCACATGTACATTTCCTTTTTTGTGTGATTTCTTTCTCCCTTTCTAATTGGCAGGGGTGGCGGCAGGGTATGGCTTGGTTGGGCTACAGCCTTACCAAGAATCATGTTTGCCCCACCTTAGCCCCACCATGAAATATCAACTGTGCTGACTTAGTTGCGTTTTTATGTGGTTTCGGTGCAGAGTATGTGAGCGGAGTGGAGAAGAAGCGGAGCGAGGAGCGGAGCTGACCCAGTTTACCAGAGCGCAGAGCAATGTATGAGCGGCCCAGAAGGCTCTCGCTCAAAATCGCTCCAGTACCGCTCCAGTATCGCTCACTTCACATACCGTAGTCAGGACAGCCGAATGAGCCTCTACGTGTGTAGGTTACTTGGCTAGTGTGCGTTGTGAATTTGTAATCATGGAGTTCGCTAAATAGTAATAAACTAACAAAACATACAGGTGCAAAATCAAGATTATCTACAAAAATGAAAGGTGAGGTTATATAGTGGTCACGATTAAACAGTCTTATGGAATATGAAAAGACATGCCTATCTCTTGCAAGCACGATAATGTACTGCATGCACACGCGAACAGAAATAATTGAGGTGCGTATTTACTGGTTAGACTGAGTTATAAAACCAGCAATTAAAACATTTAGTTCATTCACTTTGTATTACATTATTTTCGTTTTATGCCCACATGTAATCTTTTTTAAGTTTGTTAACATTTTAATTTATCTTCATAATATATATAGAAACTACATAAAGAATATTTGTAAAATGAGATTGGACTGTTTTGTATTAACAGTTGTATACTGTATTTTAAAAACGGTTTGTTTTTTCGTGTAGCTACATGGTCACACTTTCTTATTTATTTTAACAACGTTATATCAATTCAAGACGATTTAGTTTAAATATTTCAGCGATCGACATACATGGTCACAGAATGAATGTGTTTGTTAATATTGTAATATGACTCCAAAAATAATTGGAGCGATTTTGGAGTGTTAACTCCATTAACTATCGCAGCTTGCGCTCTCGCTCTCTCTCCGTCGATAGTGTGTGTGTGTTCACTATAACGGAAAATCGCACATTCGCACTGGCAGTTCTTTTCTTTGGAAAAGGTTAACAGAACAAATTAAATTGGTATCTGATCCTATTTTCGATAGAATCAATCTTAAAAAACTAAATATATAGCCTATACTTTTTGATCGATCTGCCCATCCCTATTGGGTGTGTAGTGGACAGGTTTGCCAAACAAAATTAACGAGTTGAAATAGCGCAAATAGACTATTGCCTAAACTCAGTAGTAGTGACTTTCCACGTCAGATGCTCCAGATGTAATTTGTGTTTGTCAGTCCGAAGTGGTATTTCTAGCTACCGGTAATGATTTTATGCTCTATTCTATTGTGCATGTATTCACATTGAAATTCAGACGTTGATTTGAGCCCAACCACTGTGTGGATTAGCCCCACCATAGTTATCCCAAAAAAAAATACTCTGGCGCCGCCACTGCTAATTGGTCTTGTCCAATTTCCCTCTAACCCTGCGTTTGTCTGCAGCTCCGCAACTACTTGGACAGAGGAGGTTTGGTGAGGAGTGCTCTTGTGGTTCATCCAACTACGTCGCATAGCCGGCCGATTCTTTTCACACTGCTCCTCCAAAATGGAAGCCTTTAGTCAGCTCATGCCTAACCAAAGTGTTGCTTAGATGAATGCTGATTGCGTGTAAGACATTTTTTTTGCCATACTTCAGTTGGAATCCTGGCAGTGTTAAATGGTCTTCAGAGCAAATAAAAAATGTACAAGGTATGTGTAAATTATTGAATGGTAAAATACTGGTTTGCAATGCCCTACTTTGCCCCCCCCCAGATAGAATGTGCCCCCCAATTCCTGAAGCTGGGTCTGCTGGGTTGTTCAACAAATATATAAGTACTGTCAGAGTAAATAGTAAATGTATGTACTGTCTTTACATTGAAAAGGAATACATTGATGTCAGTGGTGGCTGCTGGTTTTTCAATGACGGGAAGCTCATTGTCAGCCTACATCATAATAATTGTCCATTTATTTATATGTAAATTCTGCCCTACATTCATCAAAAATTATGTTCAAGAAAATGCTCTGTGAACATGTCGTACCAACTAGGCGTCGTTTCTTGACTTGACCAGTGTCCTCTCAATGGCCAGCAGAGCTAGGCTGCTTAAACGGCCTTGGCCCATTGTGTTACGGGTGTAGGACTTGAGCCACTTTAAACAGGAGAAACTCCTTACTACACCTGCATATATAGCTCCAATTGTTACCACTAAGTACGGTAATCACACAGATTTCCCCTGTTACCCTACTAGTCCTGACTTGAATACAGGACTTGAAGTTCAGACCTCAGTCTCCCTGAATGTGCTGGAATGTGGTGTATAATTGTTTGAAATGTATGAGGAAAATTGGCTACCAATTTTGCAAAGCAAATACCAAGAAATAGGTTGCAGCAGTTTGTCTTTCGACTACACTTGCATAATCCGCGATGGGACTGAGCTCGAATATCTTTGGCGACTTTTTATAGTACAAAATCGCTGTCAATCAAAGGAGATGCAGTCTTTTGACAGACCCTCCAATCATCACGCAGAAACCCAGAGTCCAGGCCAGCCCCCGACTCCATTCACCCCCAGAGATGCTGAGCATCCGTGGGTGGGACATAATCACAGCATTTATCCAATGACCGTTTAGTTTCGAAGCACTGACAAAAACTGTTCAAACCAGCCCCATTGAAGATGGACTTCAGGCTTGAACAGGGAAATGCACTGTGACGCTACGGGAATGTATGAGAAGAAAATCGAGTCAGTCGACCTGCTATACGTAGCGGATTCTGAACAAACTCGTCTTCGAGATAAACATGTTCTGACGCATTTTTTGGCAATAAAATGCTAACACAATTGTACATATTTGACCATTCGTTTTTTGACATTTTAGGGGAAACCGAGCTTCCCTTTCAGTCTTAAAGAACTCACACCTGATTGATTTTGGTTCTGTATCAACACAGCATACAGTACATGAAACTACCTGTAACAAACAAAGTCAATGCTACAGTATGTATACAGTCTGTGGAACTGTAAGCGCACAACTTCGATATGTCGCTCTGATAACATACGGCTCAATAATCTGACAAAGATATGTCAGTCCCTCTGCTGAGAAAATATCTTTCATTAAGATACAGTACTTAATAGAGAAAGCCAACGGGTTTTGTCGGTCTCTAAATAATCTTGCTTTACTCACAAAATGGTGATGCCATTTTCATTTGAGAATTTATCGGTCAGTAGGTGGTGCTTTGGTAAATCTGTTATCTCGACGTTAAACTGCTCCGGAGCAGGTTTGGTGTGCAGCATAAGTTACCATGGCAATGTAACCAGGTAACAAGTGAACCTGGTCATGATACTGAAAACCCAGGGTTTAGCTCGCAAACCCCAAATTCTGCTTCGTAGTATAGGCCCCAGGGCTATAATTATGACAGTGCAACGCCTGCCTTCATTTTGTACCTGGAGACTGTGACAAGCCCTCTGGTGATAATGTTTTGCAACATACAGTATAGACGATGGCATGTGTGTTAGGTCCCTCATAATGTGTGTTAGGTAACACTCATACCAAAATTGAAAGTACATACAGAAAAAAAACAGACCTCGCTTGGATTTTCGGGACCTGCGATTTATTGAGCGTCCATCTTTGAAGCGGTCACAGTTCACTTTGCAGGAAAGCAGAAAGAAAAGAAAGAGGGAACAGATGGGCAGCAGACATCAGCTTGTGAAAGCAGAAGAAAAGGGAAAAGAAAATCCACACTAAAAACAAAGGAAAAGCACTGGTGTGGAGACAGTGTCCCAATGTTGCCCTACCTAATCTCTCCACAGGAGTGTTCAGTGGGAGGAAGCCCTGTTTGAGAAGCTGCTCCATCATCCCATCGTCCTCAGTCTGGATCTCTGACACCATGTTACAGGGGATCAGGCCCATTCGCTCATGGATCTCTGCTCTGTAGAACCCATCCGTGTCTTTATCCCCAAACACCTGAGCAGCCCAGAGAAAAAGGTTAGCATTGGGGCCAGATGTAAAACGTACCACCACTACTGTCTCAATAGCAACGCAATGTACACAACTATCAAGATCAATAAACCTGGGCCTGTCTATTTAAAGTTTAGTCTTGACACAGCTTGGTAAGATAAGTGAAGCAGACTGGACCAACTCAGTGTAGCAGCCGCCCACCTTGATGATCTGGCCCTCTTTGAAGGGCAGTTCTTCGTCAGCTGCATCAGGGTTGGGAGACATGGACACTGGGTCGTAGTCAAAGAGAGCCACAAATATACGTGTCAGGTCCTCTGGCTCTGTTTCGTCGTAATACTCGGGTGAGCAGTGCCCTCGGCTGTGCCCACGGCCGTGCCCGCCATACCCATCTGAAAGACAAGAGACATCATTGCTTCGACTGCCAGCTCTGCTGTCCCCAGCTCCCAGCACAAGCTGGGGCCAGAAACATGTTACTGTGGCAGAGCCGGCAGGGGATTAGAGGGGGCACGCTACTGTGTCCATCACCAATTTGATCAACCTCTTAATGGCAAATTTAATGAGAGTCTAGTATGACACTGCAAAGTCTACACATTATAATTTGTGACAATATGAAGCAGGATGTTGGATTTCGAGAGCTAACAGATTCAGTAACACAGCTGTTCTCAATGCTGGCAGGACCTACATATAAACAACAAACCGAGGGCCTTCATACCAACCCTAGATACACCGCGTTCCAAATTATTATGCAAATTATATTTTACACAGATTTTCCTAAAAAGTCGATGCAAATGACAGTCAGTATGATTTTCAAGTCACCAACCGTTAGGGTATATGTCGAATTTCTTGAACAAACCACTCAATGAAAACAGTATTTTTTTCAAAAATAAAAAACTCTAAATGCACTGTTCCAAATTATTATGCACAACAGAGTTTCAAAACATTTTATCGTTTGTGAAGAACTGAAAATAGTCATTTGTTGAAATTGCAGCATTAGACATTTTTACTGAAATCAAAAGCTATTTCAATCAACAGATCTTAACAGGGCAAGTTACATGTTAACATAGAACCCCTTCTTTGATATCACCTTCACAATTCTTGCATCCGCTTGAACTTGTGAGTTTATGGAGAGTTTCTGCTTGAATTTCTTTGCAGGATGTCAGAATAGCCTCCCAGATCTGCTGTTTTCATGCAAACTCCAAAGGTTCTCAATAGGGTTGGGGTCAGGGGAGGAGAGGGGCCACAACATGAGTTTCTCTCCTTTTATGCCCATAGCAGCCAATGACACAGAGGTATTCTTTGCAGCATGAGATGGTGCATCATCATGCATGAAGATGATTTTGCTACGGAAGGCACGGTTATTCTTTTTGTACCATGGAAGTGGTCAGTCAGAAACTCTATATACCCTAAAGGGGCCTACCAACTCTCTCCCCATGATTCTGGCCTAAACATGACTCTGCCACCTCCTTGCTGATGTTGCAGCCTTATTGGGACTTGGTGGCCATCCACCAACCATCCACTACTCTATCCATCTGGACAATCCAGGGTTGCACGTCAGTCATCAGTAAATAAGACTGTTTGAGTCTTCATGTATTTCTGCGCCCACTGCAACCGTTACTGCTTGTGAGCATTGGTTAGGGGTGGCTGAATAGTTGGTTTATGTACAACTGCAAGCATCTGGATGATCCTACACCTTGAGGTTTGTGGGACTCCAGAGGCACCAGCAGCTTCAAATACCTGTTTGCTGCTTTGTAATGGCATTTTAGCAGCTGCTCTCTTAATCCGTTGAATTTGTCTGGCAGTGACCTTTCTCATTATGCCTTTATCTGTACAAACCCGTCTGTGCTCTGAATCAGCCACAAATCTCTTCACAGTACGATGATCACGCTTATGTTTTCATGAAATATCTAATGTTTTCATACCTTGTCCAAGGCATTGCAACATGGGATGCTTTTCTGCAGCAGATAGATCCTTTTTCTTTCCCATATTGCTTGAAACGTGGCCTGCTTGATAATGTTGAACATTATCCTTCTAAAATAGTTTTCCTTGTATTGGGCTCACATGGCAAACTAATTATCACAGGTGTCTGAGATTAATTTCAGTGATCCAAAGAGCCAGAAGACAAAATAGCATCCATGAGTTTGACTGAAAAACCACATTTTTAATGTTTATTCCATTTTGCATTATAATTTGGAACACGGTGTAGACAGTGGTATGAAAGGAGTCAGCACCAGCCAAGCTATGGGATGCAGGAGGTTGTAAAGAACATGCACATGACACAAATTGGGAAACACAATGGTCCATCTCATTGCTGTTTTACTATCTCACAGAGCTCAATAGGAATGCATGCATTCCACTCCTTAATGTATGCCATTGGCTAATATTTATAAAAGTAAGTTAAAACCATGCTTTCATTAGGAATACAGAATTTAGCTCAAAGTGCTAATGGATATTCCTGAAAGAAATTCTAACATCAAATAAAATCTGCAGTAACCTGATTCATTATGGACAGGGAGTGACAAGGAATCCACCAGATTTTCCTTTTCTTGTGGAATTCCTGGAGCTCTAAATGTTTTATTAGCAGAATTCAGAGAACCTTTCCGTTAAATTATGATTAAAATATACAATATTAATGTTTGTATTGGATGACGGGAGATTCATCACTGTGCAATGGAGTGACAACAAGACAAGTGTGCACTTACTCATCCACTGACTTTCCTTCTCCCTGTACTGTAAACAATCAGTCATGCAAAATCAAGAGCTAAATGCCCTGGGAGGAGAGGAGAGGCAGAACCAAAGGAGAAGTCAAAGGGCAGGGCAGCAAAGGTCTCTCGGAGGGAGGTTTTGGACTGAGGAGGCACATCCAGTGAACGCTCATCCTTTAGCTACTAAAAAGCGGCCATCTTGTGTACAGCCCCAGCCTCGTGTCGAAATGTACACACTGGATTTAGGCTACCGTTCTCCTCTAGTTTCAGCTGTTTTCTGACACTTTCATCGATAGTCTTTGTTGTTCTGGAGAGAAGCACATACCATGGTGTTTCCTGCGCCGAGCTACACTGCCATGATAGTAAACATCCTCCTTGCCTGGTGACACGTTTCCCTCACTCCCCTCACTGTTAGTCTCCATCATGGTGATCTCTACAGAAGACACCAATCACATCACAGCATTACTGTCAGGAGCCCCCCCCACCCACCCGGCCCAAACTGCTCTACCCCACGGCGAGGCCCGCGGCCTGGCTAGACATTCTGCTGGGAGGGTTGGGGGAGATCAGGGGTCATAGGGGTCATAGGGGTTAGGGATGGGGCAAGGGAACAGTTTGTGTTCTGGAGTTAATATAAAACAGCAATGCTCAGCACTGTGTGTGGGAAGTGTTAATGCAGAACTATAAACGTACAACTCTTCACTTTTTGGTCGGAAGCAAGCAATTAACACTTGCAGTCCCTCCGCCAGAAATGCCTGTTGATATTTACCAGCCAGCATAAAGAGCTATGAGGGTGGGTTAGAACTCAGGGTGTAGGAGATCACTGCTGTAGTCAGATACATGTTATAGGTCATGTTTCTATGGCGGTGATGTTCAGCTCACATGACCCCACATGGAATAAAACAGAGTCCCTGTGGAACAGGATGTGGTGACCACACTAACCAATGGAAGGAACCGTCATGGGCCGGCGCTCAGGTGGGTTGCTGCCGTGGACGGGCCGTCTACCTGAATGGTCCAGCCGATCGCCATGGAAACGTCCATGGGAGGGGGGGTTCCCTATAATCTTTAGTGGGAAAGAAAATACAGAATAGATAAAATAACAGCCGTTTACACTCTCTGTCTCACAGAATAAACCAGCCATTCAAACGGCCTATTAAATGATCTCTCACAGATCAAACTATCCATTCAAATGGCCTTTTAAATTATCTCTTTCACAGATCAAACTATCCATTCAAATGACCTTTTAAATTATCTCTTTCACAGATCAAACTATCCATTCAAATGGCCTTTTAAATTATCTCTCTCACAGATCAAACTATCCATTCAAATGGCCTTTTAAATGATCTCTTTCACAGAACAAACCAGCCATACAAATAGATTGCAAAACCATAACAGCAAATAATATCACTCCCAGTTGCCCTAAGGGAGGCAAAAAAAGATTAATAAATAACTCATAAAATGAAGAGAACAAACTAAAAAACTTAAAAAAAGTAAATCAACCCCTGACACAACAACAGGATTAGATGTTTAGCTAAAGACCATTTTCTTATTTTTTGTTTTGTGCATGTCAGCTCCTTGATGAGAAGAGGGAGTGAACAAGTGAGTCGAGGAAAGAGATTAGAAGGTTGGAAGGCTTGGCCAGCTGAGCAAAACCATAATGGTTTCAGACTCATGCCTGAAACTAAGACACAAAAACCTCCAAAGACAGCCTTGTCATCTGGTTATCCAGGACAGAGGTTCTGGATGTTGATGAAGCAACAAGCTGACAAGTGCTGTGTACCTTGGGAGAAGAGGAGGATGTGGTGGAGAAGGTTGAGATTGTGAAGAAGGCAAAGAGAGAGAGCTAAGATGATGCAAAAGGGTCAGCTAACAAACGTGTACGGACTAGACACAATGTTACTACGCTAGAGACAGGACATGCTAGCTAGAATAGAGTAGAGGCGGAGCAATAAAAGCAAAGTCAGAGGTGGGATAGGACGGGAAAGATGTCTGTCAGACCTGTATTTTAAACCCATTGGATGGTGAAGTGTGGGGCAGCAGTTAAACGATAACGCATTCCAGTACAGAGCGCAGATGAACCAGATGGTCCATCGCATGTAAACCTCTGAAGCATTGAGTTGTTATTACCTCAACTGGAGAGAAAGCCTTTGGCATGGGGATGGGAGTGTATAGCAAGATGGAACTGGGACAACATTCTGACGGTTTTCTCATCGATTATTACTGATTCCAATACAGTTTTCTGTTACAAAAACAGAAAATCTCATGAACAAAATGGACAGTTTTGAAAAAACGCTGTTGTTCAGAGAGAATGCAAATTAGGCAACATTTTGTTACTACACAAGTGCGCGTTAAAGACAAGGGGCCCTATCTTACACCCAGCGCAATTTACTTTTTACACAAACGCATGTATCATTCCTATCTTGCACCCGACGCATATGGGACTTTTCCCTCCACAGACGCGCGTCAGTAAATTAGGGAATTAACTTTCGTTGGGCGGTTCAGCGAAAAGAAGAGGCGTGTTCTGGCGCAAACGTTCCCTGGTGCTATCTTGGAGTTCCCGAAAACAATTCCGCCACTGACCAGGAAAAACCTGGTTAAAAGTCAGTGCCGTGTTATTCATATGCTATTTTAAGGGCGCATGCTTAACCATAATGTAGCATGTGCACAACGCGCATACACTTTGCTTCTCTCATCTATACAAATGCAGCAGTTCTTTATTATTGCAACACATAATAAGAAGGAAAAAGATTTCCACATGAGGGAAGTCATTGTGGTGTCCGAAAATTTGAAAAATAGGTATACATCTAGTGTACACATTTACTCAAATTATTCAGAATGAATTATTTGCACTGATATACATCATCAAGGGAACCCATTCAATCAACATACAAGTAATTTGCAATGCTAATAGTAAAATCACCCATGTCTCTACTCTGGCTTAAGCCACGACTCATTTATGGCAACTTTGCCATGAGGAATCCCCACTTGGATGGGTGGCTGTGAAGGGGACAACGGCTATCCGTTAAAGACATGGTTTATGATGACACAAATCATGATGCCAGCAAGTGCGTGAAATGCCGTTTAATTGAAAACACACACAAACACGCAGTGTAGCCTAATTTAACGAACATTTGGCACACTGAAAATGCGAGTCAGGTGTTTGGATAGAACAGGTACACTACTCAAGTGCAGCATTCTTTGTGGCTTGTTGTGTTTTACTCAACATTTCCATGAATCATTTGCGTCGGGCGCAAGAGTCATTATCCCGCCGGTAAAATAGAAACAGTGCCCGGGACCCTCCCACAATGTCGTTTCGCGTTTGATACTTGCGTTTCAGATGGTTAAAATAGGGCCCTAGATGTTCTCTAATGAAAGAATGTACTACATGATAAAACGTGCATGTAGGCTATTGCTAGCACGTTCATAGCTCTACCCAACTCTATTCCAGATTCTGCACACTTTGCTTCTATCCTCCCATTAAAACCCACAGCTTGTGGTCAATCTTGGATTGGTAATGTAAATCTTTGGTGAAACTATTATGGTTGAGCTTCCATTTTAATTTGCAAGTAATCTTTCTCCTCAAAGACGTCAGAAACAAAAACATTCTGAAATGGCCTTTAGGTAACCAAAAAAGCATCACTTAAAAACTCACTAAACATTCTAAAAACAAACTACACACGTTAAAAAACTACAAAGAAGAGTCACCAAGAACATGTTGCAATAACTTGCCAGAATATTGCACAAAACAAAAATAACTCAATATAATAGGGGAGACCCAGAAAAAGGAAACAAAAACACCAAGAAACAAGGTATGATTTAACTGCTTGCTGATGGAAATGTACAGCATAGTCACACACACCAGCAGCTGATCCGAGACCCTGTTGAGCCTGTTCACATAGCTGGCCCTAAGGTCCCTGTGATGGGCCCTGTCCATCTGGCTGAGCCTGCCCTCATTCAGGGCTCCATCCCTGGGGTAGTGTCTGGGGCTGTGCCCTGCCTCCCGGCCTGGCCCGTACACCACCTCCCTGTTCCTCAGGTCAGAAACGTGGCCCGTCTTAGGGCCTTCACAGTAGTCCTCCTCCACGCTGCACTGGCGTGTCAAATGCCTTTTCCTGCCTGCAGCCAGGGCCTGCCGCTCAACCGGCCCCTCACAATGGATGTACCGGACAGGGCCCCGCATTGGGCTCCCGTGAGTGTAACCCCGGCACCCCAAAGAGCCCTCCTCTTCGCTGCCGCAGTCCAGGCCGCTGTCCGGGCTTTTGGTGGTCTGGCGGCTGGGTCTGTGCAGGTTTCGCTCCTCGAATGTATAGCCATAGCGGGGGGAGGAATGCTGACGCTGCAGAAGGCGACGGTGGTGTTTGCTAGGGGAGAGGTGCTGGCAGGAGGGAGGTCCCCGGCGGCGCATGCGGGGCGTGCCGGGCCGGCCTCCGTCATCGAAGCGCAGGCGCTGGTTGTGATGACTCATGGTGTCTACCGTGTCAGGCTCATCCTCGGCCACCTCAGGGATGCTGTGGAGGCGTTTGCTACGTAGGGACGTCTGCCTCACCACCTCCCTCTGAAGGTCCCAGCAGTCTCTCTCCCCCCCCAGGTTCTGACGCCTGTAATATGCCTGGACGACCAGGCCGGGACAGCCACCAATCGGAGAGCAGGGCGGGTTGGTTTGGCATTTCAATTAAGAGTTGTTGTTTATTAATTTAGTAGGTTCAATTAGTTTTGGAAGTGTTAACACAGGCAGGAAACAACACAGTGTGTGAATAAAAAATAAAATGGGAAAAAAACAGACAAAATAAGAACAGAATTAGTTATTTGTGGCTGAACGCCAAATGTAAGGCATGCAGTGTGTCATTCAGTGAGCTGAGGGAAATGGCATGCTCTCAACAGGAATCTGTGTGAGGAAACCAAATAAGTGACAGACAGTTTTACTGAGAATGGTCTGGGAGAGTATTTAGGAAGCCATGACCAATTAGTAAATGCCGCATCAAAATCTGAAACCTCTGAGGTAAAACGGAGACAAATGCCCAAAACATATTAGGTAAACAACCTAATGAAGTATGGCTAGAAACACAGCGCACCAAGCCCAGCCTGGGCAAGTAAATTAGAAATATACATTATAATGAAGAGGAATTAACTCAGTTAATTTCTAAACATTTTTAGAACTGACAGCTGTTCTTGCTCAGTGCTAATGACAGCTTTTGTTTTTCTATGAATAATGACTATTCAAAATGTCTGCTGTGCTTGTATCTGCTAATTGATCCTAGTTGCAACCAGTACTACACAGACCACACTGTTAACGAACAGTAATGCAGAGACCACGATGTTTACAAACAGTACTGCAGAGACCACCATGTTTACAAACAGTACTGCAGAGACCACAATGTTTACAAACAGTACTACACAGACCACAATGTTTACAAACAGTACTACACAGACCACACTGTTTACGAACAGTAATGCAGAGACCACGATGTTTACAAACAGTACTGCAGAGACCACCATGTTTACAAACAGTACTGCAGAGACCACAATGTTTACAAACAGTACTACACAGACCACACTGTTTACGAACAGTAATGCAGAGACCACAATGTTTACAAACAGTACTGCAGAGACCACAATGTTTACAAACAGTACTGCACAGACCACAATGTTTACAAACAGTACTGCACAGACCACACTGTTTACAAACAGTACTGCACAGAACACACTGTTTACAAACAGTACTGCACAGACCACGCTGTTTACAAACAGTACTGCACAGACCACAGTGTTTACAAACAGTACTGCACAGACCACACTGTTTACAAACAGTACTGCACAGACCACAATGTTTACAAACCGTACTGCAGACCACAATGTTTACAAACAGTACTGCGCAGACCACAATGTTTA
>JACXGM010000137.1:55726-74680 GCA_016801145.1 Umbra pygmaea
TATTTACAAACAGTACTGCAGACCACGATGTTTACAAACAGTACTGCACAGACCACAATGTTTACAAAAAGTACTGCACAGACTACATGTTTACACACAGTACTTCAGACCACAATGTTTACAAACAGTACTGCACAGACCACAATGTTTACAAACAGTACTGCACAGACCACAATGTTTACAAACAATACTTCACAGACCACACTGTTTACAAACAGTACTGCCCAGACCACACTGTTTAAAAACTGTTCTGCACAGAGCACACTGTTTACAAAGAGTGCTGCACAGACCACATTGTTTACAAACAGTACTGCAACAACCACAATGTTTACAAACAATACTGCACAAACCACACTGTTTACAAACAGTAATGCAACAACCACAATGTTTACAAAGAGTACTGCACAGACCACACTGTTTACAAAGAGTACTGCACATACCACAGTGTTTACAAACAGTACTGCACAAACCACACTGTTTACAAACAGTACTGCAACAACCACAATGTTTGCAAACAGTACAGCACAGAACACGTTGTTTAATAACAGTACTGCACAGGCCACTCTGTTTCCATACAGTACTATACAGGTCACACTGTTTCCAGAACAAAACACAAAGACATGAGCAAACAAAAGACATTAATTCATTGCACAGACATGAGACACAATGATTGATGACATGGTGAAAAGTAAAGCACACAGGGTTGGATTCATACACTGTGAGGCATCATGATCACTAATTCAAAGTTAAATAAATATTCTCTCAGCATTACTGTAATCATGTTTATATAAAAGTGATTTTCAAATCAACATTCCCAATCAATACAGATAAAAATTTTAAGACAAACAATGATGAAATTCTTTAATTTGTTTATGTTCCTAAATCGCTTGAAGTAATTATTTGACTGTCTCCCTCATCAGTCAGCTCTCACACTCAGGGAGAACAGGGTCAAGCAAGCATGACTGCTACATAAATATGTTATATTGATCCATCCACATTAATTCGCTTGATACAACTTTGTGAAATAATAACTATTTGCGTGAAAAACAAAAACCTTATACCTTATTGTAGAGCTCAGCCAACTAGGAGGAAAAGCCAACTTGTGCTCTTCTTCCTGATTTCAGTCTGCTGAGAGTGCATGTTCACATTTAAAAAAACAAAATACAGTCTAATTTTTCTAGCTTCACACTTTGCTCTGTCAAAAATATATTCTCAATCATCAGATTAAGTAAATATACTGTAATTGATAAGAGCGAGGGTACAGTATGTTGTGTTTAGAAACTATTGAAGTATGACGTTAGAAGAGGTCTGCATTTTTTTTATGTGCCCTCTTACCAGCACTGTGATCAGTAAGAAATTAGCAATTTGGCTTTTCTTCCTCAGCAGAGATGACAATAAAGATACATCTGAATTTTATGTACTAAAAGCAATTGGGCTTCCCAATTGTTAGGGTTTTCTTTGTGAAATAACCTTATTTTTCATGCAAATAATCATTATTTCACTGACTTTTATGAAACTCATCCGTGTGGACAGACCCATATACCCTTGTGTCGTAGCACTCGCGCTAGCTCGACCCAGTTCTCCCTGAGTGTGAGAGCTGACTGACGAGCGAGACAGTCAAATAATTAGTTCAAACTATTTAGGAACATAGACAAATTATATAATTTAGTCTTTGTTCCCCTTTAAGTTATTTATTCTGATCAACAGAGCAGTAAATATAACTAAATTGCACTACTTAAAAATCACTTAGTAGAACTTAATGTACAAAGAAATGGAGAACAAAATGGACCATTGATAAAACATCCACATTGTGGCACATCAACACACTGAATGGAGACAGGTGTACGAATCCACAAAGCTAACCATAATTTACATCGAAAAAAGGAGGAAGACACGTGTGGATTATTCCATTTAAGTAGCTAAACTCACTTAAATGAGATTCCCATATGCACTCAAAATGCCATGACCCTTCGAGCTGATAGTACATTATATTTCACAACATCAATGTTGTCCATTCAAATTAATTCATAACAAGGTTTTCATGAACAGAACAAACAGTACTTGAGAAGAACACATAAGTGGATGCTTGGTAAAGGTGTTGGCGTGTTCCCATCTTTCTACATGACATGCTGGGTGGATAGAACAGCCATTCAGATGGGTAGTTAAGCCTTGAAAATTAAGCTGATTTGCTGGTCAGCTCAAATAAGACGTAAACCCTATGCAGGAAAAGCCACTCGGGCCTTCATGTGGACAGCATACACGTCCCCTCAGCCCCCCACCCCCCCCCCCCCTTGGCTTACCTGAAGGGTGTTGTGAGAGTTGATGCTGCGCCTCCGTCCCTCCTCCAGCTGCATCTCAGAGTAGAGCTCCTCCTCGTCCTCCTCCATGATGTCAGACAGGTCCGAGCCCCGGCTGCTCTCTGTCTGGTAGTCTTCACTGTGACTGTAGTGGTGCTGAGGACAGAAGAATATCCTTAATGTGGAACTGACAGCATTTTAACATTGTAAAATTGTGTTAGATTATGTTATACCTCCAGCAATAACATGGTGCCCTTTATAACAAGTTCTCACATAAAGTAGTTAAATGCTGTCAGTTCCACTTGCAACACTAGTCCCATTCCTTAGAAACTGTTCCACATAACTCCTACTGTTGGAATTGATATATAGAATGAAGTAGAAAACTTTTATTATGGGCCCAAGGAATGGAATATACAGTGCATCCGGAAAGAATTCAGAGCGCTTTTTTGTTACACCCTTATTACGAAATGGATTAAATTCATTAATTCCCTCAAAACTCTACAAACAATACCCCATAATGACAATGTGATAGAAGTGTGTTTGAAATCTTAGCAAATCGATACAAAAAAAAAATGCATTCACAGCCTTTGCCATGACACTCAAAATTAAGCTCAGGTGCATCCTGTTTCCACTGATCATCCTTGAGATGTTTCCAAAACCTGATTGGAGTCCACATGTGGTAAAATTTGTCGATTGGACATAATTTGGAAAGGCACACGCCTATCTATATAAGCCATGAAGTCCAAGGAATTGTCTGTAGCCTTCTGAGACAGGATTGTATCGAGGCACAGATGCACAGAAAAATATAGAAAAATATCTGCAGCATTGAAGGTCCCAATGAGCACAGTGGCCTCCAAATAGAAGAAGTTTGAAACCACCAGGACTCTTCCTAGAGCTGACCGCCCAGCCAAGGGAGAAGGGCCTTAGTCAGGCAGGTGTTGTCTCTGTGGAGAGAGAAGAACCTTCCAGAAGAACAACCATCTCTGCAGCACTCCACCAATCAGGCCTGTATGGTAGAGTGGCCAGATGGAAGCCACTCCTCAGTAAAAGGCACAAGAGCCTGCCTGGAGTTTGCCAAAAGGCACCTGAAGGACTCTTAGACCATGAGAAACAAAAATCTCTGGTCTGATGAGACAAAGATTGAACTTTACGGCCTGAATGGCAAGCGTCATGTCTCGAGGAAACCAGGCATCGCTCATCACCTGGCCAATACCATCCCTACAGTGAAGCATGGTAGTGGCAGCAAGTTTTGGGCATTTTTTTCAGCGGCAGGAAAAGGGAGACTAGTCAGGATCGAAGGAAAGATGAATGCAGCAATGTACAGAGACATCCATGCTGAAAACCTGCTCCAGAGCACTCTGGGCCTTCACTGGGGTGAAGGTTCATCTTCCAACAGGACAACAACCCTAAGCACACAGCCAAGATAACAAAGGAGTGGCTAGAGGATAACTCTGTGAATGTCCTTGAGTGGCCCAGCCAGAGCCCAGACTTGAACCCGATTAAACATCTCTGGAGAGATCTGAAAATGGCTGGGTACTGATGCTCCTCATTCAACCTGATGGAGCTTAAGAGGTCCTGCAAAGAAGAATGGGAGAAACTGCCCAAAAATAGGTGTGCCAAGCATGTAGCATCATACTTCAAAATACTTGAGGATGTAATTGCTGCCAAATCAATCAATCAATCAATCAATTTTATTTATAAAGCCCTTTTTACAACAGCAGTCACAAAGTGCTTTGACAGACACCCGGCCTGAGACCCCCAAGAGCAAGAAACACAAGTGATGCACAGTGGCTATGAAAAACTCCCTAGCAGGTGGGACCTAGGAAGAAACCTAGAGAGAGGCAAGACTCAAGGGGGTGGCCAGTCCTCTTCTGGCTATCGGGTGGGGGACCTAAAGGTACACAGCCCATTATAATAAGGTCACTTTGTTTATCATTGTTCAATTATTGTCCAACAATGAAGATATGATGGGTGGGTTATGACCTTGTGTAGCATTCATACAGTTCGGTGGTCTTGTGAAGGGAAGATGAAAGTTGGCGTCACCAGGTGGAAACGTGACCATCAACAGCAGCGACGTGGGCAATAGCACAGCAGCGGGTTGGGCACAGGCCAAAGGTGCTTCAACAAAGCATTGAGCAGAGGCTTCTTTCACATTGTCATTATGGTTATATTGTTTGTAGAATTTTGAGGGAAACAATCCATTTCAATAAGGGTGTAACAACAAAATTTGGAAAAAGTTAAGCTGTGAATACTTTCGGGATGCACTGTTGTATATAATAGAACATTTATATTAAAGTGCAGCGTTATTGTTTCTTTGTATTACCCGTGCATGTCTCCCCAGTTCAGAGCCTCGGAGGAACTCGTCCACAGAGGCCCCCCTCCTCCTGACGTGAGGGGAGTCATATCCGTCCTCTTCCTCATCAGAGTTCACGCTCCGCTCACTGAAGATGTTCCTTTTTTCAATCTGACACAGCAAAACACGAGGAAAGCTTATATAAATATGCATATGCATCTGCGGACCTTGTAAATGTTCTCAGTGTGGTTGACTCAACCGTTCCCTGTACTCGGCAGTCTATGAGGCACTTGGCACTTGGCACTCCCACATAGCTCTGCCTGTGCCATACTGTGCTATAATGCCATGTACGTATTTCTGTGTTTTAATAAAAGCCCCATTGTCACATTTTCTTTTCTTTAGATTGTTCATTTTTCTACACTGGTAGACTGTCACTTCATTTCTTTGTTCGCTCGACTCTTACGTCTGTGTTTTGTGTGCTGAGCTAAAATGACTAGGCAGGTTTGTATTGTATGGGTGAAGTTCGCAGCTCACCCGGTTGCTCTCGGCGAACACTCTCTGAGCAGCTTCCCTGGCCATGGCCTTGGCGATGGTATTAGGAATGGGGGCTCCCTGAGGCTGGGGCAAGATCCTCTGAGGGGAGGGCGAACGGCGCCCCTGGATGTGGGGCGGCTCTAGAGTGTGTCCACGCATGGGGGGCGGGAGGGGCGATGGTGAGCGCTCCCACGGTGGGCCAGGCCGCATACAGGCCTCATGCTCTTTGGTTTCTGACTCTCTGGCACTTACTAGTTTGGGCGTGGACATGGGGTAGGCCTGGTGCTGGGGTGCTGGGTGGTGCAGGGGCTGAGATGGAGGCAGAGGGACCTGAGGTTGGGGGTGGGACGGGGGGTACATCTGGGGGTAGGGCGGGTGCTGGGACATGGGATGGGGGTGAGCAGGGGGGCGGTGGAGGGGGGAGAGATGGGGAGGCCCCAGGACATTGTGTGGTATGGTGGCCACCGGGGAGTCCTGGGACTCTCCTTGTGCTGATAACGTCCTGACAATGACCTCCCTGGCCTCCAGACCCTGGAACCTGTTCAGCTCCACGGTCACGTATTCTGCTGTAGGGTACATGACCTCCGCTATCTGCACACACAGGGACAACATACACACCACTGCATTTCTAATACGTTATGTAACAAACACAATACATTATTCTGGTATTTCAGGCTAAATGGGGTAAACATCTGTTTGCAAACCTCTGCATTACATAAGAGTGACGGTCCTGTTACATACAACCCCACCTTCCATGAGATGGCGGTAAAGTGTTACATAACAATAACAGCACTGAGGCTTAGCTGTTCAAACAGTCCCTCCTTTCCACTGCATTAAACATGAACTTTTGCATAATCCACTGTTCTAACGCACCTTTTGGCCCTTTGTGCACACAGCATAGCCAATCACGTTGGCTCCGTTGGAAGTTCCAGTGGGACTGAGTAAGGGGGGCTTCCATCGTACCTGGAGGACCCCAGGGTTCTGCCCTAAAATGACTTGTACCTCCTGGGGAGGTAAGGGGGGACCTAAGGAGGACAACAGACACACCAGTGTGAGAATGTAAACACAACACAATGTAACATTTGGAAAAAAAGTGTGCTTGTGTTTTTGTTTTTCATTTTTCCCCCTCCCAATTCCCTCTAATCCTGCCTTGTCGGCAGCTCCACAACTCCTTGGACAAATCTGTGGGATGGTGAGGGGCGTGCACATGGTTCATCCAACCACATGTCGCCGAGCCGCCAATTATTTTCACACTGCTCATCCAATACGGAATCCTTTACTCTGATCATGCACTGGATGATTACGCTTGACAACTATACTTCTTTGATTGCATTTTACAGGTCTGCACACAAGGAGTCCCTGGAGAGCGACGTGGCAAGGCAGATGATTCGGCTTATCTATCCCAAATATCAGGCAGCGTCATGCCAATTTGTTCTGCCTTATTCTGGAGGTCCGGGGAACCCATAGACTGACTACATTTTGTTCTTTCTAACTGTCAATTTCTGTTTAGAATCTAATTTTCACACTCCACATAAGCAATGGTCCTGGCTGGAGCTCAATATGTGGCCTAAATTAATGTCAAATACAACTTTAGAAAACAACAAAAGACACATCTACTGTATAGTATGTATTGTATACAGTGTTATATCCCACTCTAGGTGTCTCTCTCAGTTCATCAAGTTCAACAACAGTCCATGTGAGTCCAATCACAGAGTGGGCAACAGACATTATTACTTCAGGGATTCTATCATGTTCCAAGCTCCAGCATTACATCAGAAATGAGCGAACATAAAGCCTAGGGAGGGATGGTAGCATCAAGGATGACAATGGAAGGGACTGGAATAGCTCATGACATGGCAGAGGACACAAAGTGGATCATGTAATTGGTGGCTTTATACAAAGGATCAAGATCAATTCCCAGTAATTGAAAGCCTCTTAAATGGTGTCTTTATCTTATCAAGCGCCACCATCACATTGTGAGGTTAAGGCCCAGTGTGTTCCCAGTAAGAAGCCCCCATCCCTGCTGCTGCCTGTCCCTCCTGGTCATGGCTCTCCCTCACATCTCTCGCTGACCTCGCCTCCTCTAAAACTCAAAAATGACGAGTTGAGAAAAATGGGAAGTCATTGGTAGTGTAGTGATTTCTTAGCAAAGCCAGCGCACACAAATCCTTGCGGGCAATCAAAATATGTGTATATAAAAACATAATTTAGATGGCTGTGTTTACCCTATATTGGCAGATGTTTTAGCCAGAAATCATTGTGAAATAACTGGTGAGAGTGTTTGCTGTGTATGTTTTGGGCTGAATATACAGTACAAGTAGCAGCATCACAAATTATTTATAACTGTAGAAGCAGCAGGAACTACACCGCATTCCAAATTATTATGCAAATTGGAATTAAGTGTCATAAACATTAAATATTTTATTTTTCAAACAAACACATTGATGAGTCAATCAGTTTGCCAGGTGAGCCCAATTAAAGGAAAATTACTTAAGAAGGATGTTCCATATTATTAGGCAGGCCACAGGTTTCAAGCAATATGGGAAAGAAAAAGGATCTCTCTGCTGCGGATCTCAACAAATTGCAGTTGTTCATAAACCTACTACTCGGCCACCCCTAACCAATGCTCACAAGCAGAAATGGTTCCAGTGGGCCCAGAAATACATGAAGACTAATTTTCAAACAGTCTTGTTTACTGATGAGTGCCGTACAACCCTGGATGGTCCGGCTGGATGGAGTAGTGGATGGCCACCATGTCCCAATAAAGCTGCGACGACAGCAAGGTGTCGGAGTCATGTTTTTCGCCGGAATCATGGGGAGAGAGCTGGTAGGCCCCTTTAGGGTCCCAAAAATGACAGTTTTTTACTACTGTCTTCCACGGTACAAAAAGAAGAACCGTGCTTTCCGTAGCACAATCATCTTCATGCATGACAATGCACCATATGATGCTGCAAAAATACCTCTGTATCATTGGCTGCTATGCGTGTAAAAGGAGAGAAACTCGCGGTGTGGTCCCCATCCCCCCCTGACATCAACCCTATTGAGAACCTTTGGAGCACCCTCAAGCAAAAGATCTACGAGGGTGGGAGGCAGTTCGCATCAAAACAGCAGATCTGGGAGTCTATTTTAACATCCTGCAAAGAAATTCATGCAGAAACTTTCCATAAACTCACCAGTTCAATGGATGCAAGAATTGTGAAGGTGATATCAAAGAAGAGGTCCTATGTTAACATGTAACTTGCCCTGTTAAGATGTGTTTGATTGAAATAGCTTTTGATTTCAGTGAATACGACCTCCTAATGCTTGTGCCGCTCGTTCTGGGGATCCAGACATGGGGTTTCAGGATCGAACCCTAGGCTAGAAAAAGTATGTCAAACTATAGTAATTACTTCTTTCAATGTGGATAATTGAAAACGTGTTCCAATCAATGAAATTCAAGTGTGAGTTAGAGGTGCCCTGTCATATAATAAAAACTAACAGTTGGTTACTAACAAAGTCTTTCCCTCAAAACAGAGATCTGTTGAAGTTGAATATGACTCGGTCAAAAGACATTTCAGAAGACCAGTGTTGTTAAGGCTACAAAAGGCTACAAAAGCACTGCAAAAAGCACTTCAAAATAATCTATCAATCTACATTCAGACAGAGTGTACACAGAATAAAAATGGTGACAATTCATGGCACTTTTAGTCTCCCCTAGAAGTGAACATCCAGCAAAAATCACAACAATGTAGTATATTTATCAAGGTGACAAATATAATAACACCTAAGGATCACTTGCTCTTTATAATGTTGCTGATTATGAGACACGTACAATAAGACAACAAACAAGATTAAGATTAATGGGAAGATACCACCATTCTATACACTTTCGGCCCTACATTGGACTCCAAAAGAGCTTTGATGTCATTCAAACATCCTCTGGTCTTCAAATGCTCCTAAACTCCAGCTAAACCAAATGCTTTTCAACTGTACACTTGCCGTACCTGCCAGCTTGACTAGCATCTCCACTCTGGATGAGTCTAAACTAGCATATGTTGACATCTACAAATACCTACAGTATGTCTGGTTAGATTGTTCACTTTAGTCCCACATTAACAATCTCCAATCTTAAATTAAATCTAGGATTGGCTTCGGATTCCGCAACAAGGCCTCCTTCACCCACGCTGCCAAAAACGCCCTGGTGAAAATGACTACCCTACTGATTCCAGGATTCAGTGATGTAATTAACAGAACTGCCTCTATCTCTTCCCTGAGAAAATTAGACGTACTGTCACAGTGCCATCCGGTTTGTCACCAATGCCCCATTTAACACCCACCACTGCAACCTATTTGCACTATTGGGCTGGCACTCACTACATTATCAACGCCTGACCCACTGGTATCACCTTATCTACAAATCACTTTTCAAGCAGGTACATCTCCCTAGTCACCCCAGAAATCCACACCTTTGGCCAAAACTCCTTCCAGTTCACAGCAGCATGGAACTAAAAAACAAACTACCACAAACTCTGAAACTTGTGAACACCATGTCCCTCACTTCTTTTTAATCATGACTGTAAGAGCTTCTATTCGATCATTGCACATGCTGACCCTCCCCTACCTCTGTCCATTTGATCTAATGCCTTAATTTTGCCCCATGGTGCCTTTTGCACGCACTGATCAGTACAGTATCTTTTTTATTGTTTATCATCTGCACCAAATCCATTGCACAGTTATGCTCAAGTGTTAAAAATTCCATTGTTTTTCCTTGCCACTTTTCTTACCAATTAATCTACCTCTAATTCAGACTATTATTGCACTAACTGTACATATACAGTACTTACATCGTTTACTCTGAAGATCCGCACCCTGTGTTTTTGTTTTTATGTTTATTCTTTTGTGTAATTCATGTGTAACTTGTGTAATTCATGCGTAACTTTGTCTTCTTGCACCTTGCTTTTATCTTTGCCAGGCCGCCATTTCAAATGAGAAACTGTTCTCAATGTGCCCACCTGGTTAAATAGGTTGAATAAAATAAAATAAAGAGGACACCTCTGCTTTACAAAAAAATCTGCCATCTAGATGTTCCACAAGAATAAGAAAAAAATGCTCTCAAACCTGAACATTATTTTAGTAACAAATAATACAAATATTTTACTTTTTGGCAGATTAGCATATTGCTACATTTGGAGCAGAAACAAATACTTCATACCAACACAAAAAATACCCATGCAGCACGGTGAAGGGAGCATTAGGGGTTTGGGCTGCTTTGCTGCCCCAGGGCCTGGATGGCGCTCATAGGACTTTTAGTTATTGAAAAGTGTTCTCCAGGCAGATCTTCATGTAATTGGTTGATTCAAAACTGAGTGCGGACCTCACATTAAGTAAAATTTTGATTTATAATTACGATTCATACATATATATAGCACAGGATTACATTTTAACACTCCAGTGTGGTTAAGGTTAGGGTTAAGTTTAGGTGTACGTTTAGATATGATTAAAAACTGAGAAAACTATGCTCATGTGCACATTTCCTATGTCATGTGAGGTCCGCCCTCAGTTTTGAATCAACCAATGAAAGGCCATCTGCCTCCAAGGCAGATCTGCCTGGAGAACATTTTTCAAAAACTAAAAGTCCAATGAGCTGGATGGCTTGCAGTCATTGAAGAAAACAATGAAATTCTACAGTGGAATATCGGAGTTACAATCTGTCATTAGCAATTCAATGGAGGGCCAGGCCACACAAATTTTAATATCCCTACCTTTGATTTTACATGGAAATTATTAAAAAGCCACTGTTTCCCTTACAGATATAGTAACTAGATACATACTATAGTCTCCCTGCCTCACAAGCAATACCTCTAATCTAACACACATTCTAAATTTAAGAAGCATCAAAAAAGTTTGATGTTTATTGAAATATGCTTAGCTGAGATTGACCTTAATTACACCCAAGTATATTTGGTTTCTATGGGATGGTGCTTGACATTTTAATAAATCCACTCGGTTTTTGGTGACACAGCAAATGTTTTGTTTATGAGGTTAACAGAAATGTATATGTGCATTCGTTTAGCAAGCAGCTCTTTTCCATCAGACCTTGGCGAGCAAAATCAAATGACGTGGCATGCCTGGAAGCGAGCCATTCATGTAAGAAATTACAAAATTATAAATGAACTGAAACAGTTCTGTAAGCAGGAATGGTCCAAAAAAACCTACCAGTTATGAAGGTCTGATCAATAACTAGAGAAAATGCTTGCTTGAGGTTATTCGAGGACATATACATCATGGTTCACAAACATCTTCCAGCCTAAACATGTTATTGTTCGATCAATGTGTTTGTTTATTATTATGACTGACATTAGGAGACATTTATGTGCATATGCATGTAACTGATAAGGATTCAGAAACATTTCCATTTAATTTGTGAGTGTTTAATGATGGGGCAGAAAGTGAAGGGCTGACCTGCAGGCTGGGTGCAGAACTCCACACATATCTCCCTTTTGTCCCTGTGTTCTAGAGGCAGCTGCCAAGGCATCTGGTGTGTCCGCGCCACCACCTTCACCTTGTAAACGGTCATGGGCTTAAGGTGGAAGAACTGGTACTTGTAGCCCCCTGCTTTCACCATGTCGTACTCAGCGCCGTTCAGGAATACGGTGTGGCTGTAGTTGCTGTTGCTGGGCTGCCAGGAGAGCTCTGCGGACGTCTGTGTGATGCCGTCCACCCTCAAGTAGTAAGGAGCCACCACCACGTCCTTCCCCACCAGTAGAGTGCAGCGTAGCTCGTCAGATGGGCCTCGCTCCGTGACGCTCTGCACCGAGATGCGGTAGGTGTTGGTGGCCAGGTTGAGCTTCTCGATGAGTGACTTGGTCCTGCCCCCGAAGGGCACGCTCATTCTCACCTCCTTGTCCACCAGGACATTGTAGCCACTGATGGAGCCCCAGCCAGGCGGCACCACTGGAGGGTCCCAGCCCACGATGACACTCTTGGCCAGCTGTTTGATCAGGTTGATGCGGCGGGGGTAAGGCACGATGTTTTCACCAATCTCATCGATGCTGACGTCCAGGGTGCCAGTCCCGTTGCTGCAGGGGCCCAGTGAGCCTAGGAAGTCCATGCCCAGACTGCTGCTCCCCAGGCTGCTCAAGGTGCTGCTCAGACTGGAACCCAGGCCTGTGGAACCGTGACTGGAACCCAGAGTGGAACCCAGAGTGGAACTGAGGTTTCTCTCTAGGCTTGTCCCCAGGTCCAGCTTACTGTCTGCCAGCAGGCTGCTGATAGTGCTCAGGCCCATGTGGCCCAGGCTGCTGTGGTTACTACTGAGGTAGCCTGACTCTTTGGCCCCGTCTCTGTGTTGAGTGGAGGGCACCTCATCGTCCTGAACAAAGTCAACAAAGTTGGAAGGAACGAGGCCCTGCTGTCCATCCAACAGCTCTCCTATGAACGAGATACAAAGAAAGAAACTCTGTATAAACAGCGGTAACAATTCAGTTAACAAGTTAATGATTCAGTGTCCAAATAATTATCTAAATGCCATAATAAAGACATCTTAATATTGTTATTTTTAAACCAGTTTTGAAAAAGTGTATAGTGTAATTAGAATAGGCTCCTGTCCAGACCAGTGAGTCACAGCTCTGCTAAATACTAAGAGATTTTAAGCTTAAATAATTACGTATTTGGGTGGATTTGGAGCCTTTGTTTTTGTTTTATTTCTGGATGCTTCAAAGCTTCAGAACTGTGCTCAGAATAGCAAAAACATATGGGGTTAGTTCGTCGATACCGATTTTTTACAAAATAATTTGGGACGCATCGTTATTAAAATGTTGACAATATCCAATAACCAATATTTTTCTTAAGCTGTCAGCCAATGTCAGTATCAAGAGCCATGTTTTATTGTACCTGTGCTTAAATATAGTGTTTCAGCACAGATACAATCTGAAACCAAGTTTCAATTACTATTACACATTAAATCACTTAAAGATCAAAAAAAGCACTTTACTCGGACATAAATCCATGCTCTCTCCTCCTGCGGCAAATTGTGAAAATCCATACTGTGGCATATATTTCTACCACTGTTAATATTGTACACTCCTACAATGAACTCAAAATCTAGCCTCAAAGTGGCTGTATGGTCATAGATGACAAAGCTGATCATTTCTACAACAAGAACAACGTAGCCACATGTTGTTGGTCAAATATTGGCCAACACATAAGGTCTCTCCCTACAATATGGTACCTCCCTGAAAATAACAATCTTTGTCTTTACATTTAGATCAAGAATGCAGCTTCAGGACCCTAAATAATGAACTTTTCCTTTATCCACAACATTTACTTTGAAAAACAGTACATTAAAACCAATCCATGTATTTTTAGTATATTTGTTATTCTCTTTCTGAATACATTTTTATTTATTCCATGTGGATATTTTTTTTTAAAAGGGTAAAATGCGGAATCAGACCTTCATAGAAGCCATCGTCATCCATGGTCCCATACACGTAGAGGTACTTCCCAGCCACCAGAGGGAGCTCTGCTTCAGGATGCTCATTGGGTCCATTACAGGGGTTATAACTGGTGGAAACAATAGAGTATGACAGTCAAGTTGATGTCCCTCTGCACCAGACACAAGCTAAAACGTGACCAATAATCTCAGACGAAATGAAGAATTCAGGTTGAAAACATTTCTAAACCCAGTGTAATGCACAATAGTAGAATAAGGGTATGGAGAATGTGTGGTTCTTCATAAAGTACTTCACATTAACTCAACATTGAGGTGAGAAAACTAAGTAGCTAAAGTAAATAGTGTCTGAGCATATCCAAACAAATTCACAGTAGATTTTTTGACAAACACTAGAAAATATGTATATATACACTGCTCAAAAAAATAAGATAACACATCCTATATCTGAATGAGTGAACTAATCGTATGAAATACTTTCATCTTTACATAGTTGAATGTGCTGACAACAAAATCACACAATAATTATCAATGGAAACAAATGTATCAACCCATGGAGGTCTGCATATGGAGTCATACTCAAAATCAAAGTGGAAAACCACACTACAGGCTGATCCAACTTTGATGTAATGTCCTTAAAACAAGTCAGAATGAGGCTCAGTAGTGTGTGTGGCCTCCACGTGCCCATATGACCTCCCTACAACACCTGGGCATGCTTCTGATGAGGTGGCGGATGGTTTCCCGAGGGATGTCCTCCCAGACCTGGACTAAAGCATCCGCCAACTCCTGGACAGTTTGTGGTGTAACGTGCCGTTGGTGGATGGAGCGAGACATGATGTCTCAGATGTGCTCAATCTGATTCAGGTCTGGGGAACTGGCGAGCCAGTCCATAGCATCAATGCCTTTCTCTTGCAGGAACTGCTGACACACTCCAGCCACATGAGGTCTAGCATTGTTTTGCATTAGGAGGAACCCAGAGCCAACCACACCAGCATATGGTCTCACAAGGGGTCTGAGGATCTCATCTCAGTACCTAATGGCAGTCAGGCTACCTCTGGTGAGCACATGGAGGGCTGTGCGGTCCCCCAAAGAAATGCCACCCCACACCATTACTGACCCACCGCCAAACCGGTCATGCTGGAGGATGTTGCAGGCAGCAGAACTCCACCGCATCTCCAGACTCTGTCACGTCTGTCACATGTGCTCAGTGTTAACCTGCTTTCATCTGTGAAGAGCACAGGGCCCCAGTGGCGAATTTGCAAATCTTGGTGTTCTCTGGCAAATGCCAAACGTCCTGCACGGTGTTGGGCTGCAAGCACAACCCCCACCTGTGGACGTCGAGCCCAAAAGCAGCCTGATGAGCCTGAAATCAGTGGACTGTGTATGAAAATGGTTGCAATTCCTAAACCTTTTATACAATATTTTTGTTCAACCCATTAAATTAAACCTGAAAGTCTGCACTTTCAATTCCAGTGTAGTGGTATGCAGAGCCAGAACTATGACACCAGTTTCCAAATATTTCCGGTCCTAACTGTAGCTCTGTAAAAATGGAATTGCTGATTTTATGAAATAAGAACTAATGTAAAATATACAGTTTCAATATAAAAATTCACTTTCTAACAGACTAAAAGAAAAAGAGAGAGAGAGAGACAGAGAGAGAGAGAAAAGACAAACAGTGTGGGTGGAATGCACTGGGTTTCATTCATGTATTTGACACTGTTCTGGGGAATTCCACTTGATTTTACTGACAGTTCATTTTCTTTTGTGAGAGCAAAGCACTGCCTCAGTATGACGAGGTGAGATCAAACCACAGTGGGACATTTGGGATGGAAAACTGCTCAAATGGGATGTGAAGGTTTTAATATTTAATATTAAGAGGATTTCATTAAGGCATCTGGTGGCGGTTCCTTGTGCTCACCTGTACCGGGCGATGCACAGACGGACCTTGCCTGTAAACCTCTTCTTGGTCCTGGTTGCTGAGCTTAGTTCTTTGTCCATCTGGTAACAGAAAAAACATAAAGAAATAACAACCCAGTAAGATTTCTTTGTGTTTTCACTGACCGTGCTCTCTTGCTAGGTGTACAAGCAATATTTGGCCTTTTATGATAACTGGCAACAATTCTCCTATACACACTTGGTAACCATAGCAATCCTACAATCAGATCAGAACAAAAGGATGCCCATTCAGACACTGTCTTAACAGTGATCCACTTTGCAAACATGTCACACATGCTGTAATTATATACCATTAGTGTAATTTCTCTGCTATCTTTAGAAGGATCTTCTGAAAAAGGGCAAGCAAGCTATGTAGGTCCATCCCCATTACGGTTATAGAATAAGCGCTATATCGCCTATATCCAGAACCAAATGTTTCATGTTTCAGAGGCTTAACATGGAACGACAATGAATTAATGTTTTGTTTCAGTGGAGGAAGGGACCCACCTCACTGAGGATGGTCTGTGGGGAACTACTGGCTGGGCTTCTGCGAGTAAGAAAGGTAGGCTTTACAGACAGGAGGTCTGGCTTGTCCCCACTTATCTGCAGCGGTCGGATGAACTCAGAGATCACAGATCTGCTTACTGGACTCTCATTGCCTAGAGGAAAAACAATGAAGAATCTCTGTTCTGAAATATGACTGCATGCTAATATCATATTTCTATCACTTAGTAAAAATAAATTCCAATATAATGTGCTATACAGTACATTATATATGATTTAATAGAACATTATTGCATTATACTGCATTAAAAACCTTGTTTCAAATATAGATTGTTTTGAAGTACCTATAAAAATGCAGGGAAAATATTATTGTTAATAATTTTGTTATTTAGTTTATCGCTGATGATTTAATTTACCGCTAGCTCCTTTGTGTCTGTCTTGGACGGACCAAACAAGCACCCTTGTATCGGTTTCCAGAGAGAATGGAACAAAGCTAAAAGGTTACTGTATGTCTTCCAATGGGCTTAAAACGTACATGCTGCTGTGGACGTCACTTTGCAATACTTTGTGACTAAGAACAACTCTGAGCCATGATTTGCTACACCCCAATATGCCTTCTTCCTTAATTCTTTTATATAGATACTACATAATGCCATGACAAATATTATTCGCCTAATTATGGCATTTTTGTACATTTTACAGATTGAACTTGGTTAGATCTTGTTGTGCGTCATATTAATATGTACACAGACCGGCAAACAATCTACTCATGGAATACTCTAACCTTTTTTCCCTGTGGGGGGGGCGGCCAGCCCATTGAGGAGCTGGGAGAGTGATTTGCTAGGTGACCCCGGGGATTCAGACAAGGTTAAGGGGTCGCTTCCAAGTATATCAAACGTTCCAGCTTGCAGCCGGAACTTGTCCAACTCTTTGGACAAGAGGTTGAACTGCTCACTTTGTGACCGACATTTCTCCTCTAGTTCTCTGACTTTGGCCTGGCGAGGGGGTAGAAAGAAGTAGAGAGAGAAGGAAGTAACAGAAGGACAGTGAGAGAAAGAGAGATTCTGAAACCCAGCACCATATTATTATATAAAAACAAGCACAAAACATGAGCTATGATGACACTGGACTTCCTTACAGAGGGAGTTTAAGCCTTAAAGTTCCTATCAAGCAAAATACATTCCAGTAATGAACACCTAAACTAAACACAGTGTGCAGATCACATGCAGGACTACAGTTAATACACAGTATTCTATAGAGCAGCCTCTTGCTAACAGGAAATATGCATACCAAAAACTGCACTGTGTTCAAAGCGCGGGGAATGCTCCTCAACTTCATTGCACAGAGATCGTAAAATAAAGGCAAGAGTCATTGTGAGATTTGAAACTGACAAAATAGGGGCAACAGCAATTTAAAACATCATAGACCCATGCACTGAAATCTATGGCTTTCTACAGTAAAATACACATTGCACTGATCTGTTCACAATAGACTGCAGCACAGAAACTCAGAGGTTCCCTAGCTCCAGTTGAGTCCCTCAGGCCAGGTGTTGAGTGTGTTAACCATTAAATATAGACAGTTAACTATATTATAATCCCAAATCAGGCCCTATATCAGACCACCCTTAGTGGGTTGTTAAATGTCATTCGCTGCACTTGGCCGCTTTACTCAGCGCTGAGTGACTTGCATGCAGACACGTTATTGCTTGCCAGCTGCCAGCGTGTGAACATGCTATTAGTGGAAACGAGTGACATTTACAGTCCCTGTGTATGGGTGGTTAGCCTGTTACCCTCTCAAAACATTTCAATGGATGGACACTGAACTCAAAATGTATTGGACATTACGTTTTTGATTCTGTGTTCCAGCAGGTTGGATCTAAAATAATACATTGACTATGAGGTTAAAGTGCACTGTCAGCTTTCATTTGGATGTATTTTCATCAATATTGAATTAGTCCCTGCATTTTATGCTGTCCAAAGTATTTGGACATTGGCTTCACAGCGGTTTCTTATAACGTGTACATCTACTTGGTAATTCTGATACTGATTATTAGGCAGGTGTGTTGGCTTGAATCTTGAAGTCTTGTGCAAGTGAGTTGTCAATGTCAAGTCTTGACTCAAGGCTTTGTATCAGGAACCCTCTCCAGGAGTTAAGTGTTGATGTATGAGCCACTAACATCCACAGAAGACTTCAACAAGTCAATCACCCAATCTGATTCCAGTGGAGCATGGCTTTCACATGGTGAAAACTAAAGGCACTGAAATATGAAGAAAATGAAGATGGCTGCAGTACTGGCCTGGCTAAGTATCATCAGGAAAAATATGGCATCTGGTGATGTCAAGAGTCTTTCAGGCAATCACTTAATGGAAAAGACATCCAACCACATACGAAACATAACAACTTCAATACGCTTAAAGTTAATTTGTCTGAAATATGGCACCCTAATATGGGCACACTAAAATGGGGACACATTGTATGAAATGTGCTGTACCTTTTCAATGGTTTATACAATAGTGATGTCCTAAAAATGGTTTGAAATTAAAGCTGACAGGTAACAGTTTAACCCCATGTTCAATCTTTTACTTCAATTTCAAAGTGCAGGAATACAGAGTCAAAATAAGAATAAATGTGCCTCTTTTGAGTTTACTGTATGACCAGTAGTGTGGCAGCCTAGTGATACATGCTGCATGCAACACCAAACACAATGAAGTCTTGTCAGAACCAGAGGATCAACTGGCCTTTGTCTGTTTGTACTATCTATCATGCTAGAACCTTCTCACAATATCAATTTATTATGCCAGCATCTAAACCGAATATCTCAGACAGTCAAGTTGTAGACGCATTCTGGGATATTTGGCCACACATTTTAAAATTGGCACTGTCAAGCCAAAATGGGTCTGGAACATTATGTGTATCATGTACTGTACAGTATGTGCTACAATTCATGGCTACCATTAGAAATC
>JACXGM010000137.1:74780-93441 GCA_016801145.1 Umbra pygmaea
ACTGTGTCTGTTGTTGTTAACAGAATGAGCATGGTGCCCAGTAGACTGTGTCTGTTGTTGTTAACAGAATGGGCATGGTGCCCAGTAAACTGTGTCTGTTGTTGTTAACAGAATGAGCATGGTGCCCAGTAAACTGTGTCTGTTGTTGTTAACAAAATGGGCGTGGTCCTTGGTGCTCAGTCAACTGTGTCTGTATTTAACAGAACTGGCATGGTGCCTAGTGGACTGTGTCTGTTGTTAATAGAACGGGCATGGTGCCCAGAGCACTGTGTCTGTTGTTGTTAATAGGATTGGCTTAGTGCCAAATGGACTGTGTCTGTTGTTGTTAACAGAATGGGCATGTTGCACAGTGGACTGTGTCTGTTGTTACCGAAAGGGAATGGTGCCCAGTCGACTGTGTCTGTTTTTAACAGAACGGGCATGGTGCCCAGTGGACTGTATCTATAGCAGCAGCTAGTTACATCAACAAAATGTCAGCAGTGAAATAATGACTGACCATTTATTATTGCTGAATTGCTGAATGGCATGTTTCAAAATGTCTTTATTAAATGAAGATGAATATTAGTTTTTGAATACCTTTTGTTTAAAATTTTACTATGAATTTAATCTATAATATATTGCCACTTCCAATTCTTAAATGTCATTCCATCATGATTCCAAAGAGCCAGGCAGAGATGAAAATATCAAGTAAATAAAAACCATTCTGAAATACCTGCATGCTGTCCAAGTGGTTCTGTATATGCATAAAACACCAGTAACAAGGTCAAAAAGATGGAGGAAAGAAATTAAGCACAATTACACAACTTTAAATTAAATCATACAATATTATGTATCGCTCATGCATAAATACCTTATTAACAATAATTAACATCTATAAATAGTAAATAAAATAGTGATCCATAATGTTGTATGTGAATATAATATTATCTGTGTTAACTCAAATGCACTGATTTGGTCCTATTTTGCTGTGATAGTAATACAGTTTAGGTATACTAAAAATGTAAAAGATAATCAAATTAATCTATTATACCAGCTTTATTCTTTATGCAGGCATCATTCACAGCCTTGAACAGAGTGCTCACAGTCTTCCACAGAGTTGGAAGTGTTAAGAGCAGTAGCTACAAAATGACCCGGGGCTCAGAGGTTTCCTGGCAGGCCGACACACACACATGCTGGCAGCCCTTTGGCCTGTCTGATTCTCACCTCTAACAGATGAACCGCACCTTCATGCTCCTTCTTCGCCTCAACCTGAGCCTGTAAATCGTCACATTGGAGGTTGATGAGTTACATTCAACACACATGCAGTACCAAACATCTTTATTCAAGTCAATTATATAAGATTAATATTTGTGTGATATAAACCCAATGTACTGTATATTACAACATAAAATAATGCATGCTATTTTAGTTAATGTGACGGTGAACATCTGTTGGGAGAGCTAACTTTACGCATGGAGAGTAGAACATCTGCAGACTTTCCGATTTCATGAGCTCACTTCTCAGGCAATTAAAAGTAGAGAACGCAGAAAGCAGTCAGTGTGTCTATGGAAAGATAATGCTTTAATGAACTCCTTTCACTAATGAGAGAAAACAGACTGGCTGTGTCTTTATGTCCAACTGTAACATCAGTAGTGCACACTGAAGGAGAGATGATGATTCACGAATATGTGACATTTTCTACCACGCTCACACTCTCCTGGAATTACTGCCCTTGCTTGACGTCAGCTTCTTTCCTCGGAATAAGCAGGTAAAACATCAAATCATCCTTTTAGCAGGCCAATCTAACGTTGAAGTTTTAATTGCCAAGTGTTGTCATAGAGGACAACAACATCCTCAATCTTTCCCCAACGCCTCTACTATGATATACTGTATCTGTATCATTTAAATCAATCTTTTACGTGTAAAGTAACTCACTCTCTCAGAAACTGTCAGGCAGACAGGTGAAGGATTTAGGAGGATGCGATGCAGCTAGATTGGTCAACATAAAGCTGAACTCTGACCTGGCACTGGGCTGTCAGGAGAATCCGCCCCATTCCTTCTGTGAGGGTAGGGATGTCATGGTGATGCATGATGCCTTACCTTCTGCAGGAGGTCAATCTCCTTCTGCTTTGCATTGAGTACAGCCAAGGCCTGCTCATGTTCCAATTCTAGCTGCTGCCTCCGTTCTGCAGCCTCACGCATATGCTGTCCACCAGGGGGCGCAGAGAGGCTAGTGTTAGTAACTAAAACCCCAATGACATCAGGTTAAGTCCCCAGTCCTCTGTCCACAACAAACTTCTCGCTTATATAGCAGACTGTGTTCATATCTCTGGTTAGGATATATATAATCAATGGCAGATCACATGTCGTCAGTGTCAATTTACAGCAGGTGGTGCCAAAGCCAGGATGTGAACTTCTAAATCCATTCTAGTATGTTAGAAGAGAGCTAAAGGACGAGAACTGGAGAAGCTTGGCATTGCACGAACAACCAATCATTGATGAACCATTTGAGGTTTGTCGCCCCCTTTTGGTAACAAAATGCCTGTTTTTGACATGTCATTACAGAAGAGCTGTCCTCAGCAATGCTGTGTTCCTATGATCAATACAGGATTTTCTGTTACATGAAAAGGGAGAGCAAAATATGAGGCGTGCTCACTTCTCCATGATCATCCAAAACAACAAAAGAAGCCATAACAAAGAAAGGCTCAAATGCAAGGCCTCCTACATCATTATCAAAGTGCCATCCAGTTATCCTACTGACTGAAAGAAAACAGACTTGCAGTGTTGTTATGGGGTAGAAAGCAAAGGACATTTTAATGCCATCCAACCCCACCCCCCAAACCCATCCTAACCCTGCCCTCCCCCCACACAAACACACACACACTCATGCACGCACACACCTAGGTTCCTTCATGTCATCCAGCCTGTGTGTGACTGTCATCAGGAACAGCTCTGTAAACCTAAATCTGTCCCCTGTCACGTAACCATGGAACCCCTAAACCTACGTCATCATGCACAACCACATTCCACCGTGTAATGGACTGGTCCTAGCCAGGAGCCCATTTGTGTCATAGAGAAGCAGTTGATATGAAAGAGAGCTAGCATGGTCACTGGGGTGGAGAAAAGCATTCAAAATGGGCCTGCAGTGGGCTGCTCCCCATTCATGTGGACATACAGTAGCAGTGATACCTGATCAATTTAGCGGGGGATGGGGGGGACTGGGGGGGGTAAGAGTAGGAGAACACTGCTCCAAGCTTCCTAGTCTCTCACAGCTTCCTCCCACATTGGAACTGGAAGGCAACACACAGGTCAGGAATATTAGAGAGGAGAGGAAGTAGAGGGTCAGAGTGAGGAAGCCAGGAAGTAGAGGGTCAGAGTGAGGAAGCCAGGAAGTAGAGGGTCAGAGTGAGGAAGCCAGGAAGTGGAGGATCAGAGTGAAGAAGAATGGAAGTAGAGGGTCAGAGTGAGGAAAGCAGAAAGTAGAGGGTCAGAGTGAGGAAGGCAGGAAATGGAGGGTCAGAGTGAGGAAAGCAGAAAGTAGAGAGTCAAAGTGATGAAGGCAGGAAATGGAGGATCAGAGTGAGGAAGGCTGGAAGTAGAGGGTAAGAGTGAGGAAAGCAGGAAGTAGAGGGTCAGAGTGAGGAAAGCAGGAAGTAGAGTGTCAGAGTGAGGAAGGCAGGAAGTGGAGGATCAGAGTGAGGAAGGCAGGAAGTAGAGGGTCAGAGTGAGGAAAGCAGGAAGTAGAGCGTCAGAGTGAGGAAGGCAGGAAGTGGAGGATCAGAGTGAGGAAGGCTGGAAGTGAAGGATCAGAGTGAGGAAGGCTGGAAGTAGAGGGTCAGAGTGAGGAAAGCAGGAAGTAGAGCGTCAGAGTGAGGATAAAAAGAGGCTGGCAGAAGTTCATGCTCTGTAAAAGAACCTCAGCTAGGAGTACTGAAACACAAAAGGCATCAAGCTGACACCAGATCATCTGTCTCCAGACACTCACCTTTAGAACCTGCTCCAGGTTCTCCAGTTTGCCTTGGAGCTGGGTCTTCTCCTGCAGGGCTAAATCTCTCTCCTGAGTCACAGCACCAAGGCTCTCTCTGAGCTGCTCATGCTCTGACTTCACCTGCACCCACAGACACATCATGAACCCATCCTTATTTTTATATTATGTATTTTATTAAAGTTTTTCACAATTTCTAAAGTACGATTCTGAAAACAGAGCTTGTTTTGTCAAAACACTACACACAAGTAGCAGAAACCCCTAGATCTCTTGCTAAATACTTCATTTAAAACTATACACACTTTTCTGAAAACCCATTTTTTATAAACTAGCACACATACAGTTCATAAGATCTGATTCTGTTTTCACCAGTTACACATTGCTGTGCTAAATCTAAAACTCTTAACATTTCTACTTTGCTAATGATATATTCTGGGTTTGATTTTGTCAAAGAAATTGTTTGAGTACCATTGTAAATCATATAAACCCCATTGCAAATCAAGTTTATTGTCAAAATGTAGAGACTTTCAGCTGTTTGCAATGAACAAATTAAACAAAAGCAAATGAAATAGCTCAACACAAAGAATGCCTCAAGTAGGGTTTTTTTTCCCCCCATTTTCTTCCCCTCCCAATTGCCACTAACCCTGCCTTGTGGGCAGCTCTGCAACTCCATGTACAGATCTGTGGGTTGGGAAAGGGCACTCATGGTTAATCACCCACATGTCACAGAGCTGCAGATTCTTTTCGCACTGCTCATCCAACACTTTAGTCAGATCATGTCCGGGATGATTACATTCACCAACTATACCTCCGCGATTTATTTTACAGGCGCCTGATCTGCACACAAGGAGTTGCTGAAGAGTGACGTGGTAGGATAATCTGAGATATCTAACCCAAATCCCAGGTAGCACTATGCCAATTTGTGCTGCCTTGTGAAGGAGGTCCTGGGAAAGTCAGAGAACCTATAGTCAGGTTCAAACCACTGAATATCCTGACAGACTGTCCTACAATGCTACGCCACACAGACACCCCCTTTAAGTATTTTCAACAGATTCAACTTCAAATGCACTTCTCCAGTGTCAATATTATTCAAGCCCTTCATGGAAAACATCTTTAGTACTAAGTAGAGCCCCCTTCTGCTGTTTTGACCTGCTGCAAACAAGACGCATAGCCAGACACCAGCCTCTGGCAGCATTCCTGAAGAATCGTAGCCCAATCCTCATAAGCAATAATGTCTCCAGTTCAGTAATATTCTTGGGTTTGCATGCTGCAACCGCCTTTATCAAATCCCACCAGATTTTCTATTGGGGTTCAAATCAGGTGACTATGATGGCCACTGTAATATCTTCCAGCCTTGCTGGAATTTGAGGTATGCTTTGGATTATTGTCTTTTTGGAAGGTTCAGGTTCAAACTTCAGGTTTCTCACAGACGGCATGACGTTTTACCTAGGATTTCCTGATACTTCAATTAATCCATCTTGCCTTCCACAAGCTGCATGTTTCCTGTGCCAGACGATGCAAAGCAGCCCCAGAGCATCACCGAGCCACCAACATGCTTGAACGTGGGCAGAGTGTTATTTTCAGCGTATGCTTCATTCTTCTTCCTTCAGATATACCACTGATCCATTGTGCCAAAATAATTCCAGTTTTGTTTCATCGCTTCACAGACCAGAATCCCAACACCTCTGTGGCTTCTTTATATGATTTTGAGCATATTGGAGCCGATTTTCATTGTGCTTCTGGGTCAGTAGTGGTGTACGTCTTGAAGTTCTGGCATGGAGACCTTCTATGTTTAGTAAGCGCTTTATTGTGCTCATTGAAACCTCAGTGCCTGTTGCCGCCAAGTCACTCAAGTGTTTTTCACAACATGCCATCTCAGAAATATGGTTGCAGATGTTGATAGCTTCCTTTTGCTGACCTGTCCGGGTAGTGTAACCACCTTTCCTTAAACTTTGAACTTGCGAACTATGTTTTCAACTGTGTCTTTGGGAACATTCAGTGCCTTTGCAATCTTTTTTCATCCTGTTCCTTGTTTGTAAAAGGCGATGATCTCTTCTCTTAACTTTTTAGGCCATTCTTTTGACTGTTTGTCACATGTAGTCAAACGTGACACTCAACAAACCCCTAGCCAGTTTAGGTATTTCATGTTCCAGCTCAAACACACCATGTGCAGCTAATGAAGCCCTTGGTTAGTTGCATCAAGTGTGCTTGAGACAACACTTGTTTTAAATATTTGTGCTGTTGTGAGGGATTCTATTCGAGGGGTTAATCATTCTCAGACTGGAGAAGTCATTATGAGTTGGATTTGGGGAAACCACTTGATGCATTTGTTGTGTTGAGACATTTCAATTGCTTTTGTTTGATTTGTTCATTGCAAACAGCTGAAAGTCCCAAGATTTTGACAATAAACCCATTTTCTAGTGGGGGTTGAATAGTTTTGATTGTAACTGTATGAATATATTGACACAACACACAAGACTAATATTGCATAATGATGAGTATATTTATTGCACCCCATGTTGTGAAATCTGTTAATAAGTCCATGGATTTCCAAAGACGGCATTTTACATTGTAAATCAAATCAGACCAGAACAAACAGAATATAGTACATAAACACAGCAATAACCTTTCTAGTCAAAGTAAAACATCATGATTCAAAACAAAATCGTAAGCATCATCTCTTCACCTAGTTAGGTCTGGCCATAGAACTTTGTCCACATTCGGGCTATGTCCTCAGCAGGGGAAGAACCTTCTAGAATGGTGAATCCGTCCTAGCACAGACCCTGCATCAATTTGGTTGTAGGCCTCCTCCATGGCTTGAATGAGGGGTATTCTGTCATAGGGCTGGAGATCATAAACCTTCCACCGCCATGGTGAAAAAAACTTCTCAATAGGGTAAAAGAAGGGAGAGTACGGTGGGAGGTACTGGAGTGTGAATTGTGGATGCTGATGAAAGCAGTTTTGGACCGGAGCAGAACGGTGGATTGATATATTTTCCCAGATGACCCCGTATCTCATCTGCTCTGCATCAATTTAGTCTACGGCTGTGACGATTTTGTGTAGTCTGTCTACAAACGTGAGTATGTGGGCCATGTTGTAGGACCTAAGAGGACCCCATTCTGCATGATTGCAGGACAATTGTGATGTTTCCACCACGTTGGCCCTGGACTTTCTAAATAGCTCTGTGGCCTATGATGATCGTCCCTCTTCTTCTTACTTCCATCAGGTTACACCCAGCCTCATCAGAGTAGATCAATTCATGTGGGATTGCATCAGCATCAATTTGCAGAACTCTCTGACAGAAAGACAACATTGTGTAGTTGAATATAGGCCTACTATATATTTATGTCATGATGTCCTGTGTGCAGTGCGCAATGCTGACGTGTACGTGTACCGTAGGCCATTCACTCTCAGAGTTACTTTCAAGTGGCACTCGGTAGCGTTGTTTTATCCATACATTATGTTTTAAGGATTTGCCTCAGTGTTGATAGTGAGACCCGATAGACATTATTGAAAACAGTGTGGGAATTGAGGAACTGTGTTTGAATTTGTCTGAGGCGTATCACGTTGTTGACCAAAACTATGTTTGCCATGGCTGTCTTGTTCCTCTATGAATATGGGAGCCCCTTCCTCCTTGACATCCATCACCCACAATCCTACTGTATATAGACCAATCACAGGAGAGCGAGCAAGGCATGGTTTAAAACATGGAATGCAGTGAATGGTTATCAAAAGGTAGTGATGTAGTACATATACAATAGTAGACAGCAGAGAAAGGTTGTTTTTCACCCGTGATCTTGTCAGAATCACTGATGCAACAGAATGTCTGCTGATGTTGGTCTGAACTTTCCGTCCAGCCTCTCAACGTCAACGCATAGTTTACAACATGGTCAACCAATGTGGCTTGTATCTCATCTGATAACTGTGGTCCTCGTCTTCTTTGTCCACATCCTACTCCAGATTTATGTGTTCCTCTTACTCTTTCTCCCATTTGTCCTCCACGGGGCCCCCCCTCATCCTCACTCTCTCTCGATCTCTTCCTCTTACTGCAACGTTGCCTTCCATTTCTGTTGAAGATAGCTCACCTGTTGCCTTTTAGTAGTGCATACAGAGGATTGGTTAGTTCCCAATTAAGCACCTAAGTGTTTTGTTTGATCACTTGGTTCATAGGGGTTGTAATTTGGATGGCAGTGCCTTGAAATGGCAGATCAGTGACATTATGTTGGATTTCTGTGTCTAAGGTAGAGAACTGTGTTCAGTGTTTTGCAAAATGCTGTTAGCAGTGTTTTGCTAAATGTTTGAGGATGAGAATGTTTTTGGGGTTTTGCAGCTGTGGGTTTTGCTCATTCTCTGTCAGGTTGCCCTGACTGTGTGCTATTGTCAATTTTAGTATGTAAACAATCGTTCATTATTTCATCAAATATGTTATAACTCCTTACTATTGACAACAACTAGATGAATAAACCAGGTGTAGTTTTCAATGTGTATTAGACGTTTCTCTCTTATGTTAGTTATGTTAGCCATGTCAGCTAACAATTCTGAGATTGATAGTCTAACCAGCTATGAGCATGTGCCCTTACCTCCAGGGGGCACCACTGATTTTGTTAGTCATTCTTAACACTAAATTAAAAATAAAAGATTTTCCCTTCCTCAATGTGTTAATAACTGATAGATTCCTAAATCCAGATGGACTGATAGACATCATAAGGAATAAACCACAAGGGTGTGTGGCCAATATACCACCACTAAGAGCAGTACTTATGCATGACACATTGTGGAGTGCCTGGACACAGCCGTGGTATATTGGCAATATATCATAAACCCCCGAGATGCCTCATTGCTCTTATAAACCAATTACCCTATAACTGTATAACTATATAAGTGACCATATACCATGTGTATGACATCATATTTACTCCCTTAATTATATTTGGTAACCGGTTTATAAGAGCAATACAGAATCTCAATGGTTTGTGATATACTGTATTGCCATTTAGATGCTGTATATTGGCCATATACCACACCTCCTTGTGCCTTATTGATTACATATAACCAGCATACCCTGGTGATATCCTGCCTCCTTGTACACCCAAAAGCTTTTTATTGCCTTTGTATTGATATTCAGGAAATTCTTCTTTCTGGTGTGTTTTGATGACCTCCCCTGTGCTATTGTTATCAGCAAGGCATTATGGAAAACCTGTACGGTCTTAGAGGGAAGGTGATGAACATCTAATAGAATGTGGGGCTCAAAGACAGTAACCCTGATAGATGTGAGTCTTAGGATGGTAACCCTGATAGATGTGAGTCTTAGGATGGTAACCCTGATAGATGTGAGTCTTAGGATGGTAACCCTGATAGATGTGAGTCTTAGGATGGTAACCCTGATAGATGTGAGTCTTAGGACAGTAACCCTGATAGATGTGAGCCTTAGGATGGTAACCCTGATAGATGTGAGTCTTAGGACGGTAACCCTGATAGATGTGAGGCTTAGGACGGTAACCCGGATAGATGTGAGGCTTGGGATGGTAACCCTGATAGATGTGAGTCTTAGGACAGTAACCCTGATTGATGTGAGGATTGGGATAGTAACCCTGATAGATGTGAGTCTTAGGACAGTAACCCTGATAGATGAGGTTTAGGATGGTAACCCTGATAGATGTGAGTCTTAGGACAGTAACCCTGATTGATGTGAGGCTTGGGATGGTAACCCTGATAGATGTGAGTCTTAGGACAGTAACCCTGATAGATGAGGCTTAGGATGGTAACCCTGATAGATGTGAGTCTTAGGACAGTAACCCTGATAGATGTGAGGCTTGGGATGGTAACCCTGATAGATGTGAGTCTTAGGACAGTAACCCTGATAGATGAGGCTTAGGATGGTAACCCTGATAGATGTGAGTCTTAGGACGGTAACCCTGATAGATGTGAGTCTGGAGACAGCTGCTGCATCATAAACACTGCACATTACTTTCAATTAAAACATCTCTGTCAGACATTTACCCCTAGTCACATGCAGATAAACAATTGGGATTTGCGTGATTGTTTCCAAAAGACCAAACAAAAATAAGAAATTAGCTCTATTTCCAAATATCCCTTTTACCAAGAATATCTATTGTTTCACACAGGTATTGTGTACAATCCTTTTGAATTCTAAAGACAATTACGACCTAAAACAGAGCACCAAATTATAATAGCATGAAATGTAAATAAGTAGAAGCATTAACAGGAAGGGGGATCTTGACAGAATAAAGAATTTGACTTTATAAAGGACAAACAGAGACTCTGGAATGCACCCAGCACTGTGTGACATGAAATGTAAAAAACAAGAGAGCAGTGTCCAAGGACACCGTCATTTTATTAGGAAAATAAAAAGACCACTACAGAAGTGGAAGACTCTGACAATAAAAAAGGAACGTCTGGCACAATTTGGACTGACCAAGCTGGGATATATTATGAAGTCAAACAACATCAGCCCACCACCTACAGTACCTGCTCATATTTGATGGTCGTCTGGCTGCTGTTGAACAAGTGGAGACTCAAGTGCTTTTTCTCCTGGAGAACATCTTGAAACTCATCTTCCTGCAAAACGACAGATGAGGGAGACAGAGAACAGGGTTTAGACCACAGAGAAGGGGAGCATCTGATTAAACCATTGGAGAAGGGCTGGTTTGAGGAGCTCCAGACAACACATGATGCTGTTTTGGCACTCAATAGAGCAGACAGGTTGCAATCATATATTATGCTGCATTATTCATCCACGGCTGGGTTGCTTATCTGTCCAAGAAAACATGACTAAAGTAACAAGATGCCTGCATCAAAAAAATAAATGTCAAATGTACAGTATTTGACAGCATACATAAACACACAAAAACGGTCCTACTCTCTTAAGATGTACAGTATTTCATGGGAAGAGAAACAGATCAATCAAATTGTATATTTAACCAAGTAATGCTTCCAGTGACACCAAATGCAAATACAATTTGCATGTTTAAACCCCCTTCTGCGATTCCTTGGCATTCCTCCCCCCATTATTTCTCCCAAGTGTGTCGGGGGGGGATTAAAAAGCATCCTTATATTGCAAAGGAGGAAAACGTAATTACATTCAATCAACAGCCATGAGGCGTGCCGCAGATGCAATTTGGTCTGTCAACTGCAGAGCTTCACTTTGTTGTGATGTGCATTTCACTTCAGCTACAACAGCAAGGCAAAGGAGCTAAGACGATTTTGCCGTCCATGCATTATAGATTTACTATGAGTAAAGTGTGTCTTTAAATGGCTACTGACAGTTCACTGTGTCGCCTGGTATCTTCTGATGTATTTATGAAGGTCAGACATGTCTCTATACAGGACACTTGTGAAGACACATGAAAAACCATTGCAGTTTAAAATTGCATCAATCCACGAGTCAATTCTAATATTTCCATTATAAGCACATGATTGCATTGCCATTTCTATTCACATATATCGACCCATTCAGCTGATGCAGGTTTTATTTCTGAAGGACGTGGGTCCAGATGGATGAAATGAGGCCAGCGGAGACCAGCGGAAAACAAAACCCAGATGCTGCTGCATCATGAGAATGCTAAGGCCTGATCTAGAACCTATTACAGATACTATGCATGCTGTAAGGCCAGCCATTATCTATATCTCTTCCAAGCTGGGGCCGGCACCCCCAAAGAACACAGCAGAATTAAAGGTTTTAGAAATGATGAAGCGGGACACACAAAATTTGAAGTCATTATAGCACCTAGGTCTGTCAGTGACTCCCTGGTCTTCATATTTACATCCAAACAAAATTAAAAGAAATGGTCCAGGCCAATTTGTTTTAGATTACAGGGACATCATTTATATTCACACGGCAGCTTTAACTGGTAAACCATGGATGCTGAATAGCAATCTGCCTTTCGATATCTCTCTAGTGACTGCTTTATCATCTTTAATGATTGTATCATGTAAAAAAAGGTTGGATAGGACTTTTTCTATAGAAAAAGCTAGCAGCCTTTTCTTCTGATTATTTCTTAAAGGTCTGGCAGAAACTCTAAGCATTTTGAAATTCGCTAATATAGATTAAAACCCTTGCGGAACAATAAGACAGGATTGCATAGTTCTCGATACACCAAAAGTGACTGTAAAACTGCCTTAATTTTTTCTGTCTACCAAATGTAAGGCTTGAATGTGTGGGCCAGTGTTAAGCATTGCTTGAAATTTGTTCTTGTTATTGAGTGGTTGTGTGTGTGCTTGTAAAAGTTTTGTTTTTTGGTTGTGTACAGAATGTGCTTTTTGGAAAACAGAACATGTTCTCAATGTAATTTCCCATGTTCTCAATGGGTTTTCCTGTGTTTTCAATCTGCATTGTCAGACTACAGATTGAAAACATGGTAAAGCCCATTGAGAACTTGAGAAACACAATATGATGTCCAATGTTTTTTATGTTTTTCCCATGTTCTCAATGTGTATTCATGAATATCATACAAACCAGACAATACTGTAAAATATCCGGTCATCTAAGCAAAATTACAGTTTGATGGCACAATTTTGGTTGGAGAGGCCAGACAGATGTTTTCCATAATATTCTGCTTGACTAATAACTACAAGAGCATTATAATCTGTGTCACAAGACGCTCTTCTATACACCCCAGAAATATGCCTATTTCATGCATTGCCGACAGGGAGATTATTAAAATGTATTCAGGGTGGACCAGGGACGTCTTGTGAATAATGTATTTAGAGTGTGGTAGGAAGTGTATTTAGGCACATGTGCAAAACATTTTGTCAGAAAGGAGTCAGTGAGCCAGCTGATTGTGTCTTTGACCAGACCGCCTGCGTCCCAGGGCTGAGGATGGGCTGGGTGGTCACTATTATCTCCATGCCTATCCGCCAAGCAGCCGAGCTGGCACCAATGACCTTTCAAAGGAACACCGTGTTCTTTCCCTTTGTTCTCCTTCAGATGAATGTTCACTCTTTATCAGCTCACAAATACAGAACAATTCATGCATGCACTAGCAGAAAGTAAAAGTTTGATTGATTCATAACTATATAAAACACAATAAGAAAAGAATGAGGATCACAGCATCTGTGATATGAAATATAACTGCGGTGGCTGTTTGTACATATAGAACGTACCTGCATGGGTTGCATGTAATAGCATATAACTGTAATGGTTGAATGTACATATAAAATGTAACTGCAGTGGTTGTCTGAACATATACATTCATTGCTCACTTCATTAGGTACACCTTGATAGTACCGGGTTGGACCCCCTTTTGCTTTCAGAACTGCTTTAATTTGTTGTGGCATAGGTTCAACAAGGTGCTGGAAACATTTTGGTCCATATTGACATTACTGCATCACGCAGTTACTGCATCTCCCGTTCCACCACATCCCAAGGTGCTAGATTGGATTGAGATCTGGTGACTGTGTGGAGGCCATTTGAGTACAGTGAACTCATTGTCATGTTCAAGAAACCAGTTTGAGATGATGTGAGCTTTATGACATGGCATGTTATCCTGCTGGTAGTAGCAATTAGAAGATGGGTACACTAAATTTATGAAGGGATGGACATGTTCAGCAACAATACTCAGGTACTGTAGGCTGTGGCATTTAAACTATGCTCAATTGGTACTAATGGATCCAAAGTGTGCCAAGAAAATAAATGTCTTCCACACCATTACACCACCACCAGCAGCCTGAACCATTGATACAAGGCAGGGTGGATCCATGCTTTCATGTGGTTTACAACAAATTCTGACCCTACCCTCGGATCAGACGGATCAGACCAGGCAATGTTTACCTACTGTCCAATTGGGATGAAAGAAACTAATTTTCCTTTTCTTAGTTGGCAGAAGTGACACCCAGTGTGGTCTTCTGCTGTAGCCCATTTGCCTCACAGTTTGACGTGTTGTACATTCAGAGATGCTCTTCTGAATACCTTGGTTGTAACAATTGGTTATTTGAGTTACTGTTGCCTTTCTATCAGCTCAAACCAGTCTGGTCATTCTCCTCTGACCTCTAACATCAACAAGGCATTTTCTTCCAGAGAACTGATGCTCACTGGACATTTTCTATTTTTCTGACCATTCTCTGTAAACCCTAGAAATGGTTGTGCAGGAAAATCCCAGTAGATCAGCACTTTCTGAAATACTCAAACCAGCCCATCTGGCACCAACAAACATGCCACGTTCAAAGTCACTTTCATCCTCATTCTGATACTTGGCTTGAACTTCAGCATATCGTCTTGACCATGTCGACATGCCTAAATGCATTGACTTGCTGCGAGATGATTGTATGATTAGATATTTGCGTTAACAAGGAGTTGAACAGGTGTATCTAATGAAGTGGTGCACAGTAGAATGTAACTGCAGTTGTTTATTGCACATACCTAATGTGACTGCAGTTTGTGAGTCTAAATAATATGTTTGATCTATTGGCGACCTGGTGATATTAGCCAATCTCTGAAATGAATCAATGACTGTGCCTTCATAATATTAGTTAATCTGTTAACACACACACACACACACACACACACACATCACATCATGAACTGTAGTGGTGCAACAGATCGTCATTGATCCATGATCCGTTCAGAACAATATCTTCGGTTCGGCACACACGTGATCCGCGGATTGATTTCTGGAAAAAAAAAATTGTGCGCATGTTCAGTCCGCTCACAGCATGGTCATGGCGAGCGGAGGAATGGAGGAGCTTGAACGCCCCGCATCATTTAAATCCCCTGTATGGGAGCATATTGGTTTCCCTGTTAAATATAATGAAGGAAAGAGGTTAGTGGATAAAACCGTGACAGTGTGTAGTTACTGTGGCACAAGAAAGTGATATGACAGTGGAAACACATCAAGCATGGCCACGCATTTGAACAGTAGGGCTTGGATCTTTAGCTGGCCTCTGGCAGCTTCGTCAGGTGCGGCAGCTCTCACGTCAGGTTCGGCAGCTTCTTCGTCAGGTGCGGCAGCTCTCTCGTCAGGTGCGGCAGCTTCTTCGTCAGGTGCGGCAGCTCTCACGTCAGGTTCGGCAGCTTCTTCGTCAGGTGCGGCAGCTCTCTCGTCAGGTGCGGCAGCTACTTCGTCAGGTACCGCAGCTCAGTCAGCCCGTCCGTCAGATAGGTCAGGTAGCACTAAAGTTTTAAGCTGAAGTAGCTGACGTGAGAGCTGCCACAACTGACGAAGAAGCTGCCATACCTGACGAGCGAACAGCCTGACGAAGAAGCTGCCGTAGTCATTTATTAACATTTATTGTTATAGCCTATGTTGTTTTGGCCAGGCTTACATTAAAATTAAATGTATTAAACGTTTCACTTATCTAAGCACAGACGAAAATATAAAATTGCCATCTCTTTTTTTTTTATTAAAGAAGATCTGATCGCGACTATAATGCTATGACAAACTGCTGCCGAGGAATCAAGCCAGCTGATTTAGCTCTCTCCTGACAAGCAGCCAGAGTATCTGCCGTAATATGATCCCGGGCCGGCCGTAGTCTCACCTGACGCAGATTTCTACTGAATGAATAAGCTGCTGTACTTCAGTTGCTGTAGTAGGTGCCTTGATCCAGGGCCGGCCATAGTCTAACCTGATGCAGATTTCTACTGAATGAATAAGCTGCTGTACTTCAGCTGCCATAGGCAGGTACCGTGATCCAGGGCCGGCCAACCCAGTTACCTGACGTTGGCTAACATATAGGGACCAAGATCAGTTAGGGGGCCCAACAAATGATTATTTTATATATATATATATATTTGCTGGTAATTCAGTCATAAACTCAACCTAATATTTTGCCAATACAGTAAGTGCTATAAAAACACTGCCTGGGGGAGAGTAAATGGTGGGCTTTGAGATTGAGTTCAAACAAACCCACTTGTATCAGACAGTGGTTGCATCCCTCTAAATAACAGACTATGACTGTATTACTGACTGTCTAACTGACTGTACAAATGACTGTATATATATATATATATATATATATATATATATATATATATATATATATATATATATATATATATATATGACTCTATAACTGACTGTAATGTATAACAGATTATAACTGACTATCTAACAGACTATAACTGACTGACAAACAGACAGACAGCCAAAAACAAAGGGAAGGCAGGAGGATGGATAGACACAAAAAGGGCCAATGTAAATGTCTGACATGTGGCTGTAAGGCCTGCTAGTCTGTCTCAACTAACTGAAAGGGAATTTAAGGAAGATGACCATAAAATAAACATGCTAACAATTAATATGTGTTGTATAAAAAACAAATGTTTTTCATCAGTCACTCTAATCTGTTAACCTTTAAAAGTATTTGGAGTAATGACCAGCCCATGTTATCTTAACAAATTCATATATATTTTCTATTAATAATTTGGTAAGAAAACACTGAATGCAGTAGATGTTTACAATGGGGTGTAGTAAAGTTGTACTTACTAAATAACATAACAGGGTGTAGTTACTAAAGGAAATACTGTAGTAGAAATGCTCACTGAAATTCTCAATGTTCTCCCAGTAAAATTGATTTCCCACTCCTGATTACATGGTTCTTTTTTAATGCTTAAATAAACTAAATGTTTGAATATGTTGATTCAATACTTATGTGATCATGGATTGATAAATGTAGATGCAACAAAATAAATGAAAGTGCAGTAGCGTGTTGGATGCTGTGTCTTCTCCCTGGTGTCTTGTGTGTGGGTCTGCAAAGCAAATGTCTGGTCATCTGAGTCTGGTCAAGACCCCTTACAGGTTTATCTTCCTCTGGGTGAGGAGAACCACACTCTCGATGAGAGCTCACGCTCAATTAATCCAATGAAGTATTGTTAAACCACAATAGAAAGTGCTTTATTATAGGATCTACTTTATGTAATTATTTCTGAATAAGTTCACAGTTTAAAGGAAAATACTCTCTGTCACTGTCTCAAACTGGTAATGTTCAACTCCCTATTCAGTTACACTAGCACAATCACTCCCAAGTCAGTTACTTCAATGTATCAGCATATAGCAAACTATAGCAAACATGTTCTATTGCTAAACCTGACTTTTCTGAATCATTTACATTGAATAATGTATTAAAGTTTATCATAGTTTAGAATGTCCACCTAATTCGGAATTTTATAAATTACCTACATTTTAAAGTATGAAAGTAATTACAAAGAAAATAATTATATGGGGTCCACATGGCGTAGAAGTCTTAAGTCACTGCCTTACAGAAAAAGCTGTTATGATAGTCAGTGGTTCGAGCCTGACTATGGGTTCTATGACCTTACCCGGAACCTCCAGCATGAGCAGTGCAAATTGGCCTATCGCTGCCCAGGATTTGGGTTAGATAAATCAGATTATCTACCTTGACACATCGCTCTCCACTGACTCCTTTTGTGCAGATCAGGCGCCTGTAAATTCAATCACCGAATTATAGTTGGTGAGTGTAATCATCTCACACAAGGCTTCCTTGTTGGATGAACAGAAAGAAAAGAATCTGCCGGCTTGGCGACATGTGGTTGGATGAACCATGTGTGAGCGCCCTTCACCATCCCACATCCTACTGAGGAGTAGTGGAGCTGCAGACAAGGCAGGGATAGTTAAGTGGAAAATTGGGCAAAACCAATTTGGAGAAAAATAACCACATAAAAGGTATAAATAATAATTATAATACTGAAATGTCACCGGTTGTAAGGACAACTATTTCAATAATATTGTTTACATTATTGTAAATTGGTAACTATAGGTGATTACATAAAAATTAGGGCTGTAACGATATGCGCATCGCGATCCAATATGCACTTTAGAGCCAGTTCGCATGGCAACAGTGTATAATGGCCCCAACACAAACTCGGATATTTCATTTCAAACTAATAGCGCTAGTTTTTATTCATTGCAATAAACATTGTGAATTCATTGTAAAGCTAGTGAATTGTAACCAAATTCAATTGTATTTTGTGCAAATAAATAATAAGAGTATGTGATAGCAAAAACGGCACATTTAACAAGTTTCTAATGACTGATTATTAAAATATTAACAAATAAGTTGTACACAAATTAATTGAATGTATTGTCAGTGTCTCGTAAAAAAACATGAGTACATCTGAAAATCAGTCACTAGAGTCTGTTGTTACCCAAAATAGACTTTTTTTTTTACAACGTGATTTGGATGTGATCACGTTGACAACGGGATTTCGGCAACGGGACTTCGGTCATGTGATTTTTTTTGACAACGTGATTTGGACGAGATCACGTTGGCAACGGGATTTCGGCAACGGGATTTCGGAGACATGATTTTTTTGACAACGATATTAGGACGAGATCACGTTGGCAACGGGATTTCGGCAACGGGATTTCTGAGATATGATTTTTTTTGACAACGTGATTTGGACGAGATCACGTTGGCAACGGGATTTCGGCAACGGGATTTCGGTCATGTGATTTCGGTCATGTGATTTTTTTTGACAACGTGATTTGGACGAAATCACGTTGGCAACGGGATTTCGGTAACGGGATTTCGGTCATGTGATTTTTTTTGACAACGTGATTTGGACGAGATCACGTTGGCAACGGGATTTCGGCAACGGGATTTCAGTCATGTGATTTTTTTTGACAACGTGATTTGGACGAAATCACGTTGGCAACGGGATTTCGCTAACGGGATTTCGGTCATGTGATTTTTTTTGACAACGTGATTTGGACGAAATCACGTTGG
>JACXGM010000138.1:11131-21507 GCA_016801145.1 Umbra pygmaea
AAATTACAGTAAGGGAGATGGTACTGTACATTACATTACAGTAACTTATTTGGTACTGTAAATTGGATTACAGTTACATTTGGTGTACTGTAAAATCAATTACAGTAATTGTACTGTAAAACCAAATTACAGCATCACTGGCCAATTGCTGCCAGTAAGTTACTGTAAAATTTACATCATTTTTTTTACAGTGCATCCTTAATTATTGACAGTGGTAATTGCTTACTTTTTCAATGCCTAATTTGGTGTTTGAGGACATAAAATCCAGTTGTTTTAGACTATAGTCTATGTGTGGGTATAGGCAGATGTTGCAATAATGGACATATTCAATTTAACATACACAAATGTAAAGGACAGTAGTACATCAGTGGGAGGAGAGAGGGAAGTTGACATTCCAAGTGTGTGACATATGAAAATGCCAACCAAGAAGTTCCATTCTAAAAGTACTGGTGTTGCAAGGAGAAAATGCTGCTTTTGCAATTTCATAGCATCATCAGTCTGTAGAGATATTTAAGTGGACTATGTGCTGAACCACCCCAGCACGCAAGGACAAAGATAGTACAGTATGAAGATCACCAAGATATACCAAAACTGCTTCCGCAATGGAAATCCCTGATCACACTTGAGGGCAATTTTAATGGTGAAAATTTTGAGGTCAGCTCATGAACAGAGTCACATCTCTGCGAAGTGCAAACCAACCGTCCAACCAAAGGTTTATTGGAGAAAAGATAGTTAAAATGTCAGCTTCTCACTTTCATGCTGGATGTAAAATAACACATATTTAAGTCATTGACTTGAGCCTAGGTGTTGAATTGAGAAAATAAACACCTAAGGAAAAGTTTTCCCTGCTCCTGTTGACTTGTGAAACTCCCAAAACCCTGGACTGGCATCCTCCTTTAGTGTTTATTGCACTACTTTCGACTGGCTGTTACTCCACTATGACGGCAACAGGGCATCATCTGAGGTGCAGATGAACAGGGTTGCTACAGTACAGCTAGGCACGATGAATAACTTAGTGTGCTCCGGTTCTGATTAAAGCCTGTGATTAGAACATGTGTAGGTGGTGATTACAAATTAAAAGGGGAGAACCTTCGGCATGATAGAAGATTGGAGAGGGATATAATTTGCCCCAAAACACCCAGCATGCTAGCAGGATAAATCACCTCTCATTTCAGCCAGCAGCCAACTGATATCAGAATTTTTTTGAGAAACATACACAATCAGCCCAATAATACATTTCAAATATTGGGCAGATGTTTCATATTTAATTATCTCAACCACCAAAACAAGTAATGATCTAAAATCTGAATGAAAGTCTCAAATCTAACATTTGGACTAGATGAACAACTAAAAATAACTGTTAGGGGGAACAAGTAAATATTTTGAACCCATAACCAGTGATTATATTGACATATGATGCTACGACCAAGGATCTATAGAGCTCTTTAAAACAAAGCCATGTTTGAGAGCATGAACTACGAAACATTGAAGCGTGCCTGCCTACCACTCCACGTGTGTACAGTGTAAGTTGGAGTCTCACATACTGTACAGACTTGGAGTGGTAGGTAGGTATATGTTGGAGTTTTACATACTGTACACACGTAAAATGGTAGGCAGGTACCACAAATGCAGGTGTACTCCGTGGTCCATGAAGTAATACTGCACATATCTTTAAAGGGCGTGTAGCCTAATGTAGTAGTCACTTGTCTTAAAAGCAAGAGTTTGAAACATGTGTAATGATATCTTAAAAAAACACTATTTCAGAAGTTTACAGTATTATTTGTACAGCTTACACTGACAAAGGTTTTTTGCTGATCTCTAAATCATTGATTTCATTCCATGTCCGTATTTCCTTAGTGAACGCAAGTACTCGTTTATCCGGTTTTTGGCACTTCGGACCGCATTGGTCATCGTCAGTGATGGAAACTTCTCAGACACAGCGGACATAATGAACACTCTGAGATTAAGTGGTAAATTGTCTCTGGATCCATCCCAGATTAGTGAAATTTGTTTTTGTTCATGTTTGTTTCTAATGACATGAAATAACAAATCAATGAATTTCACCAATTTAATATTTTTTTATTTTAATTTATTTCTGTTAATAGTGTATGTCTTACTTATTTTTTATGATTTAGTCCTGGCTACAGGTATATTTGGGGCGGCAGTGGCTCAGTGGGTCAAGTAGGTTGTCCAGCAAACGGAAGGTTGGTGGTTCAATCCCTGGGTCTGCCTGACCAAGTGTCGAGGTATCCATGAGCAAGACACCAAACCCCAGCTGCTCCCGACGAGCTGGCTGGCGCCTTGCATTGTTCGCACCCTGCTTATAAACCAAATTCTAGTGTTGTTGGATCAGATCAGAAAAGCATATTTGGAATTTATCATCATGTCAATATAGGGAAAACTACACATAGTTCTGGCTATATGAACAGTGAGCTTTGTGTTTATACTGATATTAACTTTGTTTCACTGTTATCTTATTTCTCTCTCTGACCTCTAAACACACCTCCCCCACACCTCCCTCCCATCAAACCTGTTAAATCATCAGTGAGGACTCATATAGATTGGAGCCTGTTAAATCCTCAGGCCACAAGGGATTCCAAAATGGAAAGTGGTACATCAATTTCTGTTTGCACAAATTTGTTAAAATATTTTAAAAGAGATGTTAGCTGTGCCCGTGATTTTATAAAAAATATCCCCACTCATATTTAGAACATTTTTAATTTCCACCGGTAGAGCAGAAATTCTAACTTGTGATCTCTTGCTTCGTAAGGCAAATCATTAACACGTTAACACCAAAGTTGTGTCAAAGTTCCAGCCTGATCTTTTAGAAATCTGTGAAACTGCCACGGATTATGACCATCAGAATCCGTGACAGTTCCACGGAATGGCCGAAACGTCTGTGAAATGAACACGGATCAAAATCCGTGGCAGTTTCACGGAAAAGTCTGCGATTGGCGCACAGTGAGACCTTGCTGTTAACTCGATGTAAGCCTTTCCCAAACCCCTAACCTTAACCACTCAGAAACCTTGCTGTTAATTCGATTTAAGCCTTTCCCAAACTCCTAACCTAACCTTAACCACTCAGAAACCTTGCTGTTAATTCGATTTAAGCCTTTCCCAAACCCCTAACCTTAACCACTCAGAAACCTTGCTGTTAACTCGATGTAACTTTTATTCAGGGAGTTAAAAATGATTAATAAAAAGCATGTTTGCAACACGTCTGCATCGCGTTGGAATAGAAAACAGAATACATGTAAAGTGTCCGCCTGGATTCGAACAAGCAAACATTGGTATGTTAGTTGCATGTTTTTACACCCACCTACAATCCCCCCAACCTACCAACCTGCAAAATCTACGCTATTTACACTCTGCTACGTCATCATGCGATTCTGTGAAACTGCCACGGATCCTTAACTTCTAAATCCGTGGCAGTTTCACTAAATTTGTGGACATTCCGTGGAACTGCCACGGACTTTGAAGTTAAGTGTCCGTGGTAGTATCACGGATTTCTAAGAGATCACGTTGCAAAGTTCAGGAGTGTTGAACTAATAATCTTTCAGTAAGCTCACCGAAACAAATGTATTAATAAGCTTTCGGTCGGCTGACCAAAAACTTATTATTCAAAATTGATTGTAATGATCTTGAGTGTGCAGAGTTTCAGCTTCTCTTATAAATAAAAAATACTTTATAGAAGGTGGAAGAGAAATACAAGGAGCTTTCATTGAGGAATTACTGCAAAACCAAAGAAGTGAACTCAATCATTTAGTGTAAACTGTAAATACTGTAACTTCTGAAACATGAAAATATGTTAAATTTGTTTGTTTCCACAAAAAACATCAGCACTTGTGATTCAAACCCATAACCTCTACATGAAAGGCAGATGCTTCAACAACTCTACTATACCTCTCATGAAGGGTGCCTGGGAAAAAATGTCTGTATTATTCCTTGAAGCACGTAGTACACAACCTTGTTTATGTATTTATGGGCACAATTTCTACATTTTTGTGAGTTTCTTTTAAAAATGTTGCATATGTTTCAATACAATTTTATCTACTAAACATTGTAATCAGATCCCATATTGCACAGTAAAATGTGGCTGCATATTCAGACCACTTTAAATAGTCTAGCTCCACTCTCCGTTTCTAATCCATTATATGTTCACTTAATGTACCGTAAATAGACACGGTATAAGTGCCTCAAAATAAGATGGGAGACATCTGTACCTGCCCACGTGTGTACAGTATGTGTGACCCCAATATATACCTGCCTACCACACCATGTGTGTACAGTTTCGTGAGACTCCAACGTGTACAGTATCTCCCTGCCACTCCACTTGGGTACATTTTGTGAGACTCCCAACGTGTACTGTACCTGCCTACCACTCCACATGTGTACAGTATGTACTGTAAGACTGCCTACCACTTTGACTGTGTACAGTATGTGAGACTCCAACATATACCTGCCTACCACTCCAATTGTGTACAATATGTAAGACTCCAATTTGTACCTGCCTGCCACTCGACGTGAGCAAGTGCAGGAGAAGGCCAGTCGGTATGCATGTATAAAATGGGTATGGAAAGCAAGCCCATGCTATTTTCGAGTAAAGGAATTCCAAATAAATAGATTCTACTTGGTGTAGTAGAGGCCAAAGCTTTCACCATGGGAGCAGGCAGTGAGCCGTAGTCTAGACGACCCAGGGTATACGCCAGGCAGAACCCCAGCTCTGTAATTGGTATTCAACCACGGCCATTCTCAGAACACTCCAATACTTGGTTTCTTTTGCATCTGCTGTTGGCTGCTGCTGCCCGAGGGTGGGCCGGCTGCCCAGCTGGCCTCCAAGTTACACCGCTTCAACCTCTGCTGGCCTGGGAGCGCACAGTAGGGCAGACAGGTTCGAATCAGAGGTTCAAATCAGAGGTTGTCTCTATGTGTGTGTATCACTTCTTCTTCTTCTCCTCCTCCTCCGCAAAAGAAAACAAAAAATAGAGGAAGAAGAGGCGGGAAACAAGCGGAAGTGACAGGTTAATCTCTGCAGTGTTCAAAGTGGGCGTCATATGTGAACACATCTCTTTCACAGGTCTCAGCCGGGTAGCACCATTCTAGCCCAGCCTACGTGTGTTCATTCTGTAGCTACAGTAGTCTGCCGTTGTGGATGTCTTGAGACTCCCATTGTCTCTGCCACGCTTCTCTTTGGCAGAGGGCCAAACACAGTGCATCTCACAGACACTGGGCTGAAGACAAGATGGAGGCTAACTATAACTCACAACTTTTAACTTATTTAATGGGCCACTTTCTCCATTCCATGCTGAGGTTCTTCCTTGAATTTATTAGTACCATAGGACAGGATCTGCTGAAACCAAGTGGAAAATTTCAGATGTAAATTAAACAGAAGGGTGACATAATTTCACAAAGTTGTCAGTGGCCTTAAACAGATACTCATCCGAAGTAGGCTGTTTTTTGCTAGGATCTGAATTTTAAGCTCTAAGATGGAACTTGGCTGCAAACCCTGTCAAACAGAGAAGGTAAATTCACTTTCACGCTACATCTTTGGCTGAGTTTTCCTGAGAGTGGGAGCTGGAAGTTAATCCAAACTTTAAATAACGTTGATCACTTCTAAAAGATCTTCGATTTTATGGGCATGTTTTTTCGCTTGTTTCTTAATCTCCTGGGTAGATGCTGGCTGACCCCCAGGTCACCTCCTTGTCCCAGCATGTCCCCAAACTGTCACCGCAGAACACCGAAAACAGAGAAGGAAAAGTGCTATCTTCACTCGTCTCTCCATCAATACATTCTCTCTGGCTTTCTATTCATTCTCCTCATCTCCTCTCTTCTTCTCCACTCATCCCTCTCTCTCTCTCTAGCTAGAGCTTCCTGCCCGCCTGGCTGGCTGACTGCAGTGAGTACACCCTGGACATTCATCACTGCCATGCCGAGCCGGGGGGATAATATATTCCTCCAAGAGCACAGTGGCGGCGCACACATTACTCATCTTTATTTGGAGGGGGAGAGAAGGAAGAGAGGGAGAAGAGGAAGAGAGGAGCAAGGGAAAGAGGAGAGAAGGAATATGAATCCTCCATTAGGTTTTATCATGATAGAATGGGGTGCAGGGGTGAAGGGGAAATTGGAGGGAGGGAAATGAAGGTGGAAAGTGGAAGTAAAGTGGAGGTTTAAAAGGTTGGGTTGGAGTGGAAATTAAGGTTGGGGTGGAAGTAAAGTGAAGGTTTTAAAGGTTGGGTTGGAGTGGAAATTAAGGTTGGGGTGGAAGTAAAGTGAAGGTTTTAAAGGTTGGGTTGGAGTGGAAATTAAGGTGGAGGGTGAAAATAAAGGTTAGGTCTTAAATGTTTGTGTTCAAGTGGAAATGTAGGTGGGGGTGGAAGTAAAGGCAAGGTCTTAAAGTTTGTGTGGGGGTGGAAATGAAGGTGTGGTGGAAGTAAAGCGGAGGTCTTGAAGGTTGGGTTGGAGTGGAAATGAAGGTGGAGGGTGAAAGGCCAAGTAGCGGTGTTAAACGTAGAATATGTATTTTTGGCCGCCAGGGGGCTCTCAATAAAAACAATACCAAAAGATGTACTTGAATGACGTCGGGAAGTAGCGTGGGATCATGGGTTTTGTTATCGTCGTCAATGACAACCTTCCAATCTAGAGTCTCGGCAGAAAAAACATTTCACTGACAAAGTAATGTATTGTTAAAAATATTATAACTTTATTCACGTTGTGTTTGCCGGTTCCCTGGAACTTAGAGCAACTAGCGCAGTCAAAGGTTATATGACGCCATTAACGGGCGACAAAATGAAATGTCCCGTGTCTTCGAATTTAATTACAAATTTCTCGGGCTATGAAAGTTGGTCGAAACATTTAGGATAATGTAAGTACACAACTAAGAAATATATATATTACATAGGTATAGTGATGTTTGCTTTTAATGCAAAGTATGTATTTTGTTATTGTTTTGATTGATATTACATATTGTACCTTTAAAGGTTGGGTCGGTGTGGAAATAAAGAGGGGTGGAAGTAAAGACAAGGTCTTAAAGGTGAAAGGCCAAGTGGAGGTTTTAAAGGTTGGGTTGAAGTGGAAATGAAGGTGGAAGGTGAAAGGCCAAGTAGCGGTATTAAAGGTTGAGTCGGTGTGGAAATAAAGAGGGATGGAAGTAAAGGTAAGGTCTTAAGGGTGAAAGGCCAAGTGGAGGTTTTAAAGGTTGGGTTGGGGTGAAAATTAAGGTGGAGGGTGAAAGGCCAAGTGGAGATTTAAAAGATTGGGTTGGAGTGAAAATGTGTTAAATTTGTGAGGTTAATGCAGGAGGCATACTGAGCTCATCACACTGGCTACACAGACCAGGAGTAGTTTGTCAGACTGTGTGATCTAGCTGGGTCATTTTCAGCACAGAATAGCAGAAAGGTTTGCAACCCAAAACTGGTGTTTCTTATTTGCAACTGAGCCATACATTTGCAAGTGAGAATTCTGTGAAGAAAATTGTGCACACTTCATTATCACATAAGCTTTCGTGTTGTTAGCTACCTTACAAAGAGTTCTGTATATCCTCCTAATGTACTTAGCCAATTTAGCCGAAACATATCATTACAAGGACATTTCTTAAGAGCATCTGAAATAATAACCTTCATTCTCAACAGTTCTAAATTCTTAGCAGTAATTAAATAAGAAGGATATATTTGATTGCGTATTTCAAAGCGTGGCCTTTAGGGCAAAGAAAACAATGGAATAAAAATGATCCCTCATAAATATGCTAAGAGAAGAGGAAAAAATTGTTCTAGTGCACATAGTTTAAGTGCAGGGTGAGAGGGAAGCCTGTGTACATCCGTGTGTGTGTGTGGGGGGGGGGTGCGTATGTGTGTGTGAAATGTCTCTGCTTTGCATCAAACTGCTCAATAGCAGCCGTGATAGAACCCTTAGAGGGGCAGCAGGCAGTGATTCATCACCAGGGCAGATGTTCAGACAGTGAGCATGCATGGATCCTACGCCTGAACTGGCTGCTGCACTCCTGACAGCACAACTAGTGAAACAAATCAAGGCTTTTTCCAAGCATTTCAAAATGTTGTGTTTATTTCCATTCCAGAATCCAATCGCATAGATCGAAGACACCTTTTAGTGAAATTCATCAGGGAACCCTCCGTAATCAGGTAGCAAGTTAAAATCGATTACAATTGTAAACAAAGACTTTTATTATGATAACAGCTGTGCATGACTGAATAAAGTAAGTCAGTATCTGGGATGGAAAAGCCCAATTAAATGTAAAGTTAATTTAAAGATTTCCTGCCATTCAAAATGAATGAATTATTAAAGCTTATACAGTATTTTTCAATTTCATAGATTTTGCCATGAGGCAGGTAGAACACTTTGAAGATATAAAGCTTAAATTACAACGGATTCTTGTAAAAAAAACACAATTATGTTTGAAGATGTATTGGTTGAGTTCTTTGTATACCAATATCTTTGTTAGCCACTTAAGGTCATATAGCTTAAGGTGAAGAACAAACATGTTGATTAGTAATACTGCATATACTACACCATGTATTCTATGCAAACCTTGGCCAGTTTAAAACCAGTTTCATTAATTTTATTTATGTGTATATGGACCCTGCATTTCCTCCACAGATCCCACATTTTCAAAAACACTGGATTATGAAAGGTTGTGTATCTGTCCGCATTATTATTCAGATGCATAGATGCTGTAGTGTTTCTTAACAGCTGAATCAGACAACATCCACTGGGAAAATATTTAACTCATGGAGGTAATCACTACATTCTAAAGGTTATCGAAGATGTGTGTCTGAACATGACAACCTTGGCGCTTCCTTGAATAGGAAAAAATAAAGGTTATAAATAAAAAACAGGGTGTAAAGAAAGGATAATTCAGATAACATTTTATTATGTAATATCCCTTATAAATGATGAAAGCTGAACCTCATTCACAACATTCACTACGGTGCCTTATCATTGAGGCTGCAAAAAGAAGGCAATTTGGATTTCATGTCATTTGGAGGAAGGGAATGCCAGGATAAAGCCTGGTATGTACTAAGGATACAAATGTCACTTTCTAGTGTAGCAGCTTATGGAAAAGAGAATGCCAACCGTCCTACCACAGTGATCTCAAAATGTCAGAGCTTGTTCTGCCCTTTGATTTTAAACCAGGCCTGAAACAGTCACTGAAACATTTCCCCCGGTGTTTCCTCCATTCAACCTATCTATCTTCAGACATTTAGAGGAAAGCGGCACGATCATACCACCATTTTGGGTTAATAGTACCATGCACAGTAAAGCGAGCTGTTAATATCAGAGAAACCATGACACAGATGTTTGACAGAGTTACAAATGAACAAGGTTTCCAACTGTCAAAACAGAACAGACGTGGGTTAGTGTAGTTGTCATGCTTCACCGAGCAATGAAAAATGAAGAAAAAAACCTGTAAGTAAAACATGACTGTTTAATGGCTTCACCTCAGAGGAGGCCAGAGAAAACACATGCAGAGGTTCAATTTAACATCTTTCACTTTGCAGCAAAGGGGGTAGGTGGGGCGGGCGCAGGTTCTTGGAAGTGGTAACTGTTGAAACATACACTTCATTTCCATTTAAAAGTGACCTTTCACCCTTAGTAAACAGCCTTCTGATTGTAAATTGTGATCTCCAAAGAGGAAAGAGGTTGAAAAAAGACAAAAAAAAGATGATCCTATTGTAGATGTGCCTGTTGATATTATGCACTTCAAGGAGTAAAAAAATAAAAAAAGAACAAATCATTTCACAAATGTTTAGTCTATGTAGGTTGTTTTTGTACATGCACGAGTATCAGGCTTTTATTTATTGTAGGGTCAAAATTGGAAAAAGACTGAAAAATACCTTTGTCTTCATCACCATCATTATTGGTGAAATCACCGCCTTGAGTGTTTGACTTGGCTCCTATGGTTGACAACAGGAGGAAGGAAAGTAGAAGGAACAATGAAAGGAGACAAGTTTGTTTAAAAAAATGAAACTCTTTATAAAAAGATATATATATATATATATATACATATATATATATATATCTTATATATACTATACTGTATATATATATATATATATATATATATATATATAGTTGTATGCAAAAGTTTACCCCTGAGAATTTCCATGATTTTAATTTATAAATAATTAGGTGTTTGGATCAGCAATTTCATTTTGATCTATCAAACTGAAGGACACAGTGATATTTCGGTAGTGAAATCAGGTTAATTGGATTAACAGAAAATGTGCAATATGTATCAAAACGGAATTAGACAGGTGCATAAATTTGGGCACCCTTGTCATTTTGTTGATTTGAATACCTGTTATTACCTAGCACTGATTAATTGGAACACACAATTGGTTCGAACTCACGCTACCGGCCGC
>JACXGM010000138.1:21607-32413 GCA_016801145.1 Umbra pygmaea
TGCTCACAAGTGCAGATTTAACTCTGCATATACATGGCTTATATGTACAGAAAGCTTAGAATTTCACAAATTTAGCAAACATATCCGATTTACAATAGCTATAACAAGAATAAAAAGCCATGTTATTATGTGACTTGAGTGCAATGTAAACAAAACCGTCCGTTATTGGGACTGAGCTAATACATCCATGGCTGACAAAAAAAAAGTACTTACAGTCAGCTATCTTTCTCGGATTCGTTGTCAAAAGGGTCCCAGCAATAAAATGAAGCATTGTTTTCGTTGTTATAATCAATTTTGTTATGTGAAAACAATCAGAAACATCATGCAACTTTACAGCAAATCACGTTGTGTATGAAGACTCACCCAACTATTTCCAAACAATACACCATCTAAAACGTTTCAGAGCCACCCAATACTTCCTGATTCGAATACCTCAGGTAACGTAGATGTAAAAAAATATCTGATTTGTCATTTTACGCAACCGGAAGATATAGATAGATATCTCTTTGTCTGTGTAGTACCTCTGTCATTACGCACAGAAATGATGTCACAGTACTTACTTGAGTGACTGCAAAGAAAGCAAATCATAACCGAATCATCTGAATGTAATGTTGTTAGAGAGCCAATGAGCAGCGCTGTTCAGTCAAATAGTATTGATCCTTCTGATCAACACAGAATATAAGCTGCAGTCGCGCGTAACGGTATTTCTGTGATTCCTTATTACTAGCTTTACGCCTAGCGGTTGCACAGCGGTATTCGTTACGCAAGAGATAGTTTGCAAGACAAGAGTTTCTGTTTTCAAACTTTTACAAGATGCCTCCCAAAGGTGAAAAAAGTTTGTCCAAGAAGAGAGATATCCACGTTCAAGAAGCTTTGGAGGAAATTTTCAGAGAAATTGACTCCGAAGTGCTTGATTGTCTTGACTCTGGGAGTGAGCATACCTTCGACTCATCAGATGAAGAAATGTTTTTGTAAGGGAAAGATCCACTTTTAGATCGGTGAGTAAAATCAGTTATTTCTTATTCTAACATAGTTTTTTATGAATGTAGCCTAGTTATTATGCATTTACCCTTTGGCGTTGTGCCGTGTTGCCTTTGTTTGAATCATGCGTTCAACACGGGATGTTATTTTTTGTCTAATCGAAGTACATGTACTGCAACAACAGCCTTAGAACCAGGCATGTGCACAAATTATAGCTAGCATATGATTATAAGAAACGTGAGTACTAACAGAAGTATGATTGCTGTAATGTTTTCAAATTATTTTTAACTTTGTTGTATGTGCACAAAGTGTAGAAACTAGATGTAGTTATAATGGCGTTTGGCTGTGTGGCCTTTGTTTGAACTATGCGTTCAACACAGGGGATGTTATTGTTCTCTAATCGAAGTACATGTACTGCAACTGCCTTAGAAGCAAGCATGTGCACAAATTATAGCTAGCATATTAGTATAAGAAACGTGAGTACTAACAGAAGTATGATTGCTGTAATGTTTTCACATTATTTTCAACTTTGTTGTATGTGCACAAAGTGTAGAAACTAGATGTAGTTATAATGGCGTTTGGCTGTGTGGCCTTTGTTTGAACTATGCGTTCAACACAGGGGATGTTATTTTTCTCTAATCGAAAGTACATGTACTGCAACTGCCTTAGAAGCAAGCATGTGCACAAATTATAGCTAGTATGTGATTATAGGAAACACGAGTTCTAACAGGTATGTTTGCTGTGATGTTTTCACATTATATTCAACTTTGTTCCATGTGCACAAAGTATAGAAAATGTATATGATTACAGGAAACTTAGTTCTAACTATTTTTTTTCTCATTCATTGCAGAGATTTAGACTCTGATGAACTCTGGGAGCCAGCACCCAAGAAGACACACCCCGGTCCCTCAGCATCCTATTCAGGATCAACGCCAACCCCCGTTGGCACATGTTGGTGAAGGTATTTTGGGGTATTTTGGTATTCATTTGACACTGTGTAAATAGTTGTGATTATAACTGTTAGGTAACAACATGTTTTTAGTTAATTATGTGAATTCTTCACTTGGGCACATCCGGACACATCCGGGCACATGTTGGCACAATTTTTTATTTGGTATTGCATTTGACACTTTGTGTAAATAGGTGTGATTATAACTGTTAGGTAAAAACATCATGTTTTTAGTTATTTATGTGAATTCTTCACTTGGGCGCATCCGGGCACATGTTGGCACATTTTTTTATTTGGTATTGCATTTGGCACTTTGTATAAATAGTTGTGATTAAAAGAACTGTTAGGTAACAATATCATGTTTTTAGTTATTCATGTGAAAATTCTTCACTTGGGCACATGTTGGCATATCCTGGCACATGTTGGCACACTTTTTTTCATTTGATATTGCATTTGACATTTTGTGTAAATTGTTGTGATTATAAGATTTGTGTTAGGTAACAATATTATGTTTTTATAGTTCTTTTTATGAAAATTCTTCACTTGGACACCTGAGGACACCTGGGGACACTTGGGCACATTTTGGCACAGTCTTGAAGGACACTTGCTGTCCTCTTACAAAATAGTCTATAGCTCCTTGGTCATTGATTCTATCATTCTAAAACTTTCAACATATCTTGTCAACCACTGGGGGATATAATTAGATGTGTTTCCAGGACCCTATCTCAATATATGATTTGTACTTGTCTTTCAAACAGGATGTAGAAAAATATAAACAAAAATAATTATGCATTTTCTTTATTTCATTTTGTGACATATTCACTGAGTAAATTTATTCTAAATAAATTATAGATTTCCAAGAAATTCAAAGTCTTTCCTTTTCAAAAATATCAACCATATGTTTCTGCTTGCTTCATGTCCAATGTAACAAGAAGTTAACTTTGGGTATGTTTTTTTGTCAGAATTTTACAATCAGAGCCCGATCCTGAAGAGGTTAAGAAACACAGGCACAGTTCTTGTTAAGGCCAGAAGTGGCAGGCCAAGTAAAATATCAGAGATGCAAAGGCGAAGTATGGTAAGAATGGCCAAAACAAGACCACCTCCAAAGACCTACAACATAATCTGGCTGCAGATGGTGTGACTGTGCATCGTTCAACAATTCAGCGCTCTTTGAACAAGGAGAAGCTGTATGGGAGAGTGACACGGAAGAAGCTTTTTCTGCACACATGCCGCCAACAGAGTTGCTTGAGGTATGCAAACGCACATTTGGACAAGCCAACTTAAATTTGGATAAAGGTGCTGTGGACTGATGAAACAAAGAGTGAGTTATTTGGTCATAACAAGGGGCATTATACAAGGCGGCAAATGAACACAGCGTTCCAAGACAAACACTTGCTACTCACAGTAAGATTTGTTGGATGTTCCATCCTGCTGTGGGGCTGTGTGGCCAGTGTCGGTACTGGGAAACTTGTTAAAGTTGAAGGTTCCATGGATTCCACTGAATATCAGTAGATACTTGAGAATATTGTAGAGGAATCAGTCACAAAGATGAAGTGAAGCCGGGGCTGGATATTTGAAGAAGACAACGACCCAAAACACTGCTCAAAATCTACTCTGGTATTTATGGAGAGGAACAAGTACAATGTTCTGGAATGGCCATCCCAGTCCCCAGACCTGAATATCATTGAAAATCTGTGGGGTGATTTGAAGCTGGCTGTCCATGCTCAGCAACCATCAAACCTAACTGAACTAGAGATGTTTTGCAAGGAGGAATGGTCCAAAACACCTTCATCCAGAATCCAGACACTCATTACAGGCTATAGGACATGTCTAGAGGCTGTTATTTCTGCTAAAGGAGGCTCAACTAAATATTGATGTGATATCTGTTGGGCTGCCCACATCTATGCACCTGTCTAATTGCACTTTTTCTGTTCATCCAATAAACCTAATTTCACTACTGAAATATTACTGTGTCCTTCAGTTATTTGATAGAACAAAATGAAATTGCTCATCTAAACACCCAATTATTTATAAATGAAAATCATGGAAATTGTCAAGGGTGCCTAAACGTTTGCATATGACAGTATATATAAATATAAAAATGCATTAAAAACTATGCCATTCTTTTGGGTTTGTGTTCATCAAAAGAAATTGATAATATTTAGTAATCGTAAAAGTGAGTTGTAGATCAATTGATTTACCTGATACACAAAATAAGAAAGATTTTGTGAGCTAAAATCCTTTGTGATGTAAGGGTATGTGCTGTATAGTCTCTTAAATATATAAATATAGTTTCCTGTTGTAGAATTAATATTGTGGTCCTAAAAGTAAGCTTTTGAATGTTTGTCAATACACACACCCTACTACAGCATTTCAGACATTATAAAAGCAAACTTATAGATTACTTCAAGAAAAAGGGCCAGCAAAGCAAAGAAGATCATGAGGTCCACTCTCATCTTTATCTTTCATTGATCAATAACGAAGCGATTGCAAAACGCCTGCAAAAAAGGAGATTCTCAATAGGAACTTTATAAAATATAGAATGCAAGTAGCTGAGATAAAATATAAGAAATACAAAATCAAAAAAATTTATATAATGAGGGTATGTAAGAAGGAGTATTATAATAAATTACTTGAGAATAACAAAAATAATGTAAAATAAATTTGTAATTCAATAAATACCATTATTAGAAAAGGACTGAATTAACTAAATTATCCGGAAAATGTCACAGTTAATGATATGACAGTGACGAATATGAATGAGGTGGTTGACAAATGTAATACTTTTTTGTCAATGTTGGCCCCAAACTGGCCAGAGATATAAAGTGCACGGGATGAAATTCTTGGAGAAAGATCAGGTGCAAAGAAACCCAAAATATTTTTTTTAACTGTAGAATATAAAGACATCATAGACATTGTAATAGAAAGTTCGAATACATCTTCAAATGATTGTAATGATATTGATGTCTAGTAAAAAATGTAAGAGATGGGATTGTTGACCCACTGACATACATATATAATTTATCATTTAAAATCAGGAGTAATCCCTGACAAAATGAAAGTAGCTAAAGTTATCGCACTGTATTTTAGATAACTACAGTCCAATATCCTTGCTTCTTAGTTCTCCAAGATAATTCAAAAACTGTTGGTTAATAGGCTGGATAAATGTATTAATGAAAATAAATTTTTAATGGATTGTCAGTACGTACCTATGAGTACAAGTTTCTGGGTGTTGTAATTGATCACAAACTGTGCTGGAAGCCCCATAATAAATATATGTGCAATAACATGGCTAGGAAATTTGGTATATTGAACAAAACCAGATACTTCTTGAACCAGAAAACTCTACATACCTTGTATTGCACGCTTATTTTTCCTTATCTGATATACTGTGTGGAAGTTTGGAAAAATACCAACGAGAGCACCATGGAAAAGATTTGTACAATGCAAAAAAAGAGCAATAGGATAATAAATCACAAGGGGTATCGTGGGCACACTAATCATCTGTTTTTGAATTAATATTTGTTGAAATTTAAGGATATTGTCAAATTTAAAACTGCACAATTTATGTTTAAAGGTAAACAAAATGATTTACCGATTAACATAAGAGCAATGTTGAATGATAGAGATGGGGGATATTTTAACTACTGTTAAGAATCTGTGTATTGTAGTTTGTGGGGTGACCTTGTGGAATGGACTGAACAATTTTAAACACAGTAATACTATTTTTTGTATTATGGGGTTGTAGAATTTGAATTCAGGGGATTTAGGGGTTGAATTTAGGGGTTGTAGGGGTTGCATTCAGGGGTTTTAGGGGTTGAATTCAGGGGTTTTAGGGATTGAATTCACAGGTTGTAATGGTTGAATTCAGGGGATTTAGGGGTTGAATTTACAGGTTGTAAGGGTTGAATCCTGGGGTTGTAGGGGTTGTACTCAGGGGATTTAGGGGTTAAATTCAGGGGTTGTAGGGGTTGTATTCAGGGGTTTTAGGGGTTGTATTCAGGTGTTTTAGGGGTTGAATTCGGGGGTTGTAGTCAGGGATTGTAGGGGTTGAATTAATAGGTTGTAGGGGTTGAATACAAAGTTTTTATGGATGTTATTCAGGGGTTGTAGCGGTTGTATTCAGGGGTTTTAGGGGTTGAATTCAGGGGTTGGATTCAGGGCTGTAGGGGTTCAATACAGAAGATTTAAGGGTTATAATATTCTGTACAAATGAAGTTCTAACCATGAGCTGACTACTGGAGCATTACAACATGACCTTTTTTCCTTAGATTACTACAGGGTGAACCAGAGACATTGTTCAGGTTCTATCAGTAGTAGTTTCAGACAATGTATAATGTGTGTTTTTTTTAGTAGAAATTCTTGTAAATCTATGATACAGTTGAGTTTGGGAAAAATTGAAAACAATCAGTGAAATGTGAGAACAATCTGTAAACTGTGTAATGTTCAATAGTAATGTGAGAAGTGAACACCATAGGGGAGTCTGTAAGTCTCTGGAAGGCGTTAAATTAAGTGGCAATGTGAGAAGATAAAGACCACAGGAACCAGTTTTAGTCTGGGTCTCGTTGGCTAAAACTAATTCCTGTGGTCAGAGACTAAGACTGACCCTAACCCTTTTTTGGGTTATAACGTATAGGTTTTTTAGTTTAGCCATACAGAATGTGTATGTTGGGCAGAACTGAACAAATGGTGATATTGTAACCACTAGGTGCACTACATAAGAGTGAACAGAACGTGAACTAATTGGTTGTCTCGGGAAAGCGATGTGTGAGGACATGACAACTCGGCTTTATGATACGCATTAATAAAGTCTGTTCAATTATTGTATATTCTTACTCCTTTTTTGAAAATGGAAGAAACAATGGTGGCCTTGATTTTGGCATGACAGTTGCCGGTTCAATTCCTGAGTGTAACAACTATGCCAAATGTTGTTTTGTCCTTAGGGTAAGCAAAGTACCTTACCCTAAGTTGCTCTACGGGGATATCCCTGTATTCAATGTAAGTCGCTAAATTATGTCCATTAAATTACTAAAATGTAAAATGTAATATAGTCTTATATAATATAGACAGACAAAAACCATGGACAATCAGATCAAAAACCCAGTAATTTCCAATTATTAACCCATTTTCTGGTTTTAGACTCACAAACAAAATCTCATAATATTCCCTGTACCGTGAAACATAGTTTGTTGTATAGGGAATAGGGTGTCATCTGAAATGCATCCTGTGTCTCGTGCCAAGGGAAGTACAGTGTTATCTTGAATAAAGAAAGCAACAAGCGTTGCTATGATACAGTCATCTAGTCACTATGTCGGTCGGGGGTCTCTGTGGCACTAGATCAATGGATGGTTGGTACATAATGAGGACTAAGCCCTGGCACACACACAAACACAGCTGAGCAGGTCTGGTAGGGACCTCAAGCTGTACAAACAAAGGCAAGTGCCGTGTCAGTTTAAAGCAGCAAAGCATAAAGTACCACATCTGTCCAATTCAGTTTGTCCACATACTGTATACACACACACACAATACAGACACGAAATGAACACACACAGATACCAACACATACTGTGTACTTGATTGACTGAGACTCGGCTGGTTTGTTGACTTTGAAAAGGTAAACTGAGTGCACAGCGGATAATGACACCCTATTCCCTTAATAGAGCACTAGATTAAACCAGAACCCAATATGCCCTGGTTGAAAGTACTGCACTTAATAGAGGACAGGGAGCCATTTCTGCTGCCTCACGATGACCTAGCCTGGAGACATGCTGCTCTGTCTCTCCCTAGCTGCTGCTCAGTACATATGACTGGCTGTCAGAAACACACCACAGACAGACTGGCAGCTAATCGCTCAGGCTCCAGCACTGTTAACCCAACTGCCATCAGCAGCCTCCTAATGCCCAAAGAAAGCAGCGTCAAAAACGGTAACCCCTCACCGTCTACATTTCACTAGGGTTTATTGTGGCTGGCCTCAAACGCACTCTGTAGGGAATAAGGTGCCAGTTGGGACACAATCAATGACCTAAAGAGAATGAATCTGTCTTTAAATAAGCCACTCAAACTACAAAAAAATGTGTTAGTGCACTAGGGTATTAGAGTCAGTGGAAGTTTTTTTTTACTTCAATGTCAGCGGTGGTGCGGCCCAGCAAGCTCTGTGAGTCAGTGGAATGGCCTGCCGTGGATGACCTGTATCATTGTGTTTTATTATCTATCAAAGTTTAATTTCATAGCGTCGTTAAATAGAGACACGGGCAGGAGAAATGCCATAGTGCATTGAAACATGGAGGCTGGTTGGGGAGGACGGCTCATGGCTGTGAGGAAATAAATGAGGCGTGTATTTTGTGGCTATGTGTTCCCTACCACCAGACAGCACCAATACAACTGGCCCCATTCTGTTTGTTTGAATGTAATTAGTGAACAAACGTGATTCTGTTTCTCTAACAATCAATTGCAACCACAGGGTGAGCATCCGGTTTGACAAAGTGACACAAATGAGGAAGTGCCTTAAACCTGCATTCTATCTGAATTCCAGCTGAGGGCGATACGTCTGGTTGCAAAAGAGCTCGGTTTCTGTAATAGTCTATGCGAATGAGAGACATAATATACTTGATTTATTACCTCAGTAAACATTTTCATAATGAGTAAATGGTCTCAATCGCTAGATTTAAGCCTTCTGCAATTTATCATGATTTTCATTTTTTGAATTATGGTCTAATTAAAAATTGTTAAATTGTTGATAAAGCAAAGGGGCGTTTAGGGCTTGGTTATGGCGTTCGGTTGTACGACAAGAATTTTAAAGGGGTTGGCATTTCACTTTGTCCGGTAAGTAACGTTACATTATGTTTTACATTTTGTTTTAATACTGTTTTTCATTAGCATCACAATTAATATGAGTTAGCTAGCTAGATTACTCTTCCCTTTCATCTAAAATCATCACATCCACAACCAAGATGTCTCGCTCGTAACGGCAAATTTGATGACCCAAATCAGATCTTCACAAACCAATGGGTGATGTCACATGTTTATATCCAGTGATATATACACTGTAAAAAGTGAGACACCTCTAATTAAGGCAACAAAGTCACAAGCAATTTTATTTATTGAATATATTACCCAATAATATTTTGTTTGGTTATAGTTCACTTACTTTTATTGAGTAACGTTTAACTAATAAAATTGCTTCACTTTGTTGCCTTCATTTTGTTGAGTAGAGAGGTGTCTCACTTTTTACAGTGTACAATCTATGATTGCAACACAGTGTACAGTACATGCATTTCATGCCATTCAATTTTTTCTGTTCCTGCCAAGAGCAGTGGTCTTCTCACCAGCCTTTACTGGTCGAACACATCCAGTGGGACAGACCGTGGTCAAAATCCTCACACCATCTATGGAGTCGATGTTTGTGGGCCGCAGCTGTATGCGACATAGTGCCTGAATAACCAGCAAATATCTGATAAATCACAACTCGCCATTGAAATTTAGAGAGGCCATTATCTCCGGGAGAGCACATGACAGAATAAAGCAGTGGATTTACAGTCATTGCTGCTTTTTATTTCAGATCCACTGTTGAATAGTAAAACCAAGCTAATGTAGGACAGTGTACCCAATTAAAGATGGAGAGAAAGAGAGACAGAGAGAAATAGGAACCTAGCTAGCCTGTGTCGTAAATGACACAATTTTCCTGATCTACTGCACTACAAGAAACTGTCTATATTTGGACACTTTCCTGTCCAGTTAAGCAAAACATTTTATCTTCAAAGCTGGGTTAGATTTTTAGTACATAGTCTCGTTAGACAGGGTACATTCAAAATAAAAACCCTGTTTTTGCTTTTAACATTAAACCCTAAATGATCAAATTGTGTCAAATGTTAAGTGAATTACAAACAGTGCTATGTACCTGCTCTTTCAATCCTCCCTACTCTGATGAAGGAACAAACAAACAAGAATTAGGGGGAAGATTTAGAGGTATAAGCATGGACGTAGATTTAGGGTGGGACGGTGGGGACATGTACATGTTTATGTATAAACATAATGCTTGTTATTGATTGTCTCTTCTAATTACAGTAGTAGCTACTTGTAGTTATCATTGCATCAAACAGAGACAAGCTTTAAGCGAGCTACCTAATGGTAACTTTGGCTAATTAAGAATACAACACTTAAACCTGTGTGTTTTTGCTCTTCCTACTCATTGTTAGGGAGTGATCAGAATTGAATATAGGAGACACAGAGGGAATTGCAGGAGGGTCAAACTTTTTTAATTTCTTGGGAAGAGTTTCATATTTTTGTGTTGTATGTCATTTTATAATCAATGACTCAGTATCTGTCAGCTATTTACATTATGTAAATTATGTGATAGCATATTTCTCTATCATTTAAAAGAAAATAGTGTAAAAAAAAGTTTGTTTAAGTCACATTATTACCTTAAGCTGTGATGATGTAGTCAACGATACAGATCATTGCAAGGTAAATACTTTTGTCTGCCAGTAGGTCTATATCCATTTTTGGACAGAGAGTATTTCACAATAACAGTGATGATATTCATAGCTATAATATTACACATGTGTTAGTATTATTATAGAACAACTTCAGGAACATAAATAATATATATATATATATACATTTTTATGTATAGATCTGTATAAATACTGCTGAGGGAGACAAAAGAAAACGTTAGAGGGTGGAATTGAACGGGAGTCTCGTTGCAGATAAATGTCATAACTTTAATGGGAGGTTACCACTTGACCACGGAAACATTTGACATTTTGTATCTCTATTTGTATCTCTGTTATTCGTCTCTTGAAAATGAGAGGTGCTTCCACAGCTCGCGAATGACCTAAGTAGATCATGGTCCGTTGGTCCGATACCCAGTGGTAATC
>JACXGM010000138.1:41631-64881 GCA_016801145.1 Umbra pygmaea
TGTGTGGTGGGGTTGGCGTGCAAGTGTGTGTGTGTGGTGGGGATGTGGTGCGTGTGTGTGTGTGTGTGTGTGTGTGTGTGTGTGTGTGTGTGTGTGTGTGTGTGTGTGTGTGTGTGGGTGTGTGTGTGTGCGTGTGTGTGTGTGGTGCCACGTGTTGTGCATTTCTGTGCCTGTGTGTGAAATACAGTACATGGTTTTATTTCAAATGTTCTATTTAAAATGGACATTTTGGATACCTATTTACAGAGAAAAGAAAATGGATGAATTTGATAAGGGTGGGAAAGGAATATAATGCATTTAATCTGCTGTACCCAACCCTCTAAGCTTAAATGCCATCCTGTTCTCCCAAGATCCATTGCATTGTGAGGTGTGTGACTAGGTGCCAGGATGTCAGAAGAAGTGCATGCATGCAATTGTAAAGTAACCAGTACACAAAATGTTGGATGTTTGAAAAAAAAAAACTGTTTATAATCAGCTGTTCCTACTTTCCACATGTTTCAACTCAAATTCAGTGCTCTAGATAATTCACATTTTAAAAATGAAGTTAAATAATTTGTATTGAACTTCCGAATTTGAGTGGACTTTAAACGTTGGGATTTAACTAGGGATGTAAAAACTTTTAATATTCTGAATGTATTTTAATTGGAATTCAATATGTTTACAGTAATCAGTAAATGTAATGAGTGCACAAAAATACAAATGTATTGTAGGGTGTTTTTAAACATTTCAAACCTGTATTTCAATATTTCCAATAAGCTAGAATTTCTGAACTGGTCAACATAATTATCCCAACATAGAATTTGTGGATTGTTGGTGATAAAAGGGAATTTCATTATTGGAAAGAAGCTAATATTATAATTCAGATGAACTTAACTGTCGATTTTTAACACTGAAGTGTTTTCCCAGAAGCATCTTCCTAAGTTTAAGTCTTTAAAATGTTAGTTCAACAATGTGTGGGGGCTACCAATGAACGTAGCTTTAATATGCTTATGGGAAAATGGCCCCTGGATGTTTAAGTGTAGGCAATGGATGTTGAGATGAGATTTATGAACCTCATTATAATTTGTGGAATGGTAACTCAAAGAATGTACCTAAGAAAATGCTTGTTTTGTTTTATTATCCACAAAGCTACATGTTCAGATTTGCATGAAAGGTGTTAAGCATTGCTATATATAATTTGTTCACTATGGCAAAATGTAATGCACTTTAAATGATCTGTCTGACATCTAGAGAGAAGCATTAAGGTTTGCCATGAGGAGTGGGGACCTCTGAAACCAAACTGGGGGGTACAAACGGTGAACAAAACAAAATGCATTAGTTGAATTGTCAAGACAGACACTTAATTTTCTTCACATCCCCAAATATCCACCGGATATCCACACTACCATCTTGTGGCTGAACTTGCTCTGGTGATGTGGTGCCACTATTCAGCCTTGATGGGAATCTGCAGTCTACAATGCACCTCACACCTTTCAATAGGTAGATGGAGGTGTTCAAATTATACTCAATGGCTCTACTTCTTTTCTTGAAGCCTGCTCATGTGTGGAATCTTGATGAAAGAGAGTGGACCTGGCTGACATTGCCCTTCAACACTGAAGATGAAGTTACGTTACAGTTTCACTTACAGCCAGTTTCTGCTCTTAACTGGATTTCATTATTGAAACGCAATAACAATGCTTTAAAGGCGTCATAACCGTCAGTATGTAATCTGCAGTAATTACGCACTGGACGTTAAGAGTGCTGTTTTCTGTTCCAATTAATACAGACTGCCCAATAGGGCTTGTGTTAAATAATTTGACCACCGAACAGGGATATAAATGGCAAGTCATTTCGGCTCTAATGTGTTTAATCCTTTTTTGTTAGACAATTGATAATGTTAGAATCCAAGGTTTGGTATTATTGTATTTTGCATTAGACGCGAAAATACAATTGGAACATGTGGGATTTGGGCAAAGAAACACCTAAACATGTTTTTGGTGCATAAAGCATGGACTTAACAGTGGCTATATGACAGGCGTTTTCATAATTACACAGAATACTGATGATGTACACATTTCTGGGAAACAGGTTGCGGACCACGCACTTTCATCAAATTACGGAATTAATTCCCTGTGATAGTCAAGCTCTCCTCAAAATGTCTGCAACGCGCGTCAGGAAAAACCATACAGAACAGCCGCCAGAAAACATATTTTAACGGTGGTAGGCTAGCTGTAACATCCTTAACTATTTAAGAGGAACATGGACTTACTGATAATTAAGACTGATAACAAGGCTTACCTTTGCGGTGTCCCGACAGTTTGAATATCTAGTGGTCCTGACTTAAATGGTTCTGTTAAAATGTACACCACCACATATGGACAAATAAAACTCCAGTGTGCGCTCCTTGGAAATCCCAAACGTGATATTGCGGTCCAGATAGAGACCTGTCAAACTCCGCTTCTGGTCCTACGTAAAAAAATCAGCTTTCTTTTTGTTAACGACACACATATAGCCTATGTGTAATATCGATATGTCATGGTAGCTGGACGGTAAATTATATTGAATCTAACCACCGTATAGAAAGAACGCCTGGAGAGAGCGGACAGCAAAGGGAGAGATGAAATAGACCAGCGTTGTACCAGTTTCTCCACCTCCTCTCTCTGTCTCTCTGTCTCTCTGTCTCTCTGTCTCTCTCTCTCTCTCTCTCTCTCTCTCTCTCTCTCTCTCTCTCTCTCTCTCTCTCTCTCTCACACACACACACACACTCTCTCCTTCTCTCTCTCTGTCGTCCTCGCTCTCTCCCCCCCAGCTCCATTTGCTATTGGACTACACTGAATGAAATTTACAAAGCCTGCAGCCAATGGATTGCCGCATTCTCTCCATCACTGTTAACCAGCTGCCAGTGTGGACCAGTTTGGCATCCGAGAAGATGACACGGAGTTAGCAGGTGTACTAAGGCATAGGCAACATTTCTAGATTTGTTTGACGTTCGACTCATAAGGCTACCTGTCTGTAATGACATGACAGTGGGCCACATGTCTCTACATTAACTATGTAGCTAGGTTGAATTTCACATCATGAGATATATTTCTCTTTGTAAACATGCAGAAACAGTACCCTATCCTGTCAGAAGTATTCAATCACAGAATCAAACCCAAAAGGGGACATTTTTCATTTGCAGGAAAAATGGATAGCCAATAGTGCCAAAATATTTAAAGTTTATCTGTCAACATTTTATCCTGGAGTGTATAGATTTTATTATTTTAAAGGCCTATGGATTATAAATCACATGCAGATAGACTCCTACACTGGCGCTGAACCATTTGAAATATAATCTCGGTTAACGTAGAACTAAAGTCAGTGTAAGTGGTCAGCCTGTCTGTCGGAGATTACTTGGGACATTATCAGAGTCCAGGAGCTCTTCCTGTGAGTTCTGTCACCAGCACAGAGGAACACGCTGGCCTCTGCCAGTCAATTGATCCACAATCCACATGGCAACGGGCGCTGAAGGAGCCATGTCATGAACTGGGCACATCTTAAATGTGAATGGGCATTCTTGCATGAGTAGATAACATTTTGATAAGAAATGTGAGTGAAGTATCCCTTTGACTTGAAATGAGCCCATGGGTAGGCCTAATTTGAAACTTCTGTACACTGTAAAAAAAATATGTGAAAAGGTAATTTGTTGCCAGTACTTTTTCTGTTATTTTATGGACATTTCCTTCAAGACAATAACAGAAAATACTTTCTGAACACAGTAAATGTCCGTTAACACACAGATCTGATATTACTTTTAATGAACATCTACTGTGTTTATAAAGTAATTTCTGCTATTGTCTTGAAGGAAATGTGTGCAGAATAATAAAAAAATACTGGCAGCAAATTACCAGTACTTTTTACTGCTTTTTCACTGATTTCTTTTACAGTGTAGGTTAAATCAGTCTTTAACAGGGCTGCCGACTCACAAGTTGGCACGGAGAGTCACGCAATTGATTCCAGGTCTCACAAATCCTCAGTAAAAACAAAGCACTTCACTTATCAGAATGCCCTCCGTCGATTTATCTGCTGATTAGCTATATTGCAGTAGCCTACCTTACAATTGTAGGTTTTAAGGAAAATCTACTTTTCTAAGGATCTGTCCTTTGGTCCTGTTTAATTTCACCTCTGTCCACTTTGCTGAAGTAATCACTAGGGCACTGTTTGCTTGTTTCTTTTTACAAGACACCACAGCAGGCCATTGACCTGCCATTTTGCATCTTGACCATTTTGCCTAAGCCTCAAACTAAACCATAAGCCTGAGTGTGAAATGTAAACAATCATACTCATACTCATTCAGACATGTTAACGAATTACACTTCTTTGAGACACTGATTTTGATGTGTTCTGATAATCCTTTCAGCCAATTAACTGCTGTGAAACTGAAAGTATGCAGATGTGCTTTTTAGCTAGAACCTTGTTACTGTATGTCAATGCCTAATCGGATTAAGATATCGTTTGCAGTACAGAGGATGACAACCACTTTTGCTGTTTACTTGCATGCAAAATTATTGTTTGAATTCAACAGTTGCCTTCCTTCGATTCTATTAGCTGTATAATCTACAACTGTGTTTGCTCCTACAGTATTTGTTACATTTGAGATAAATAAAGGTAGAATGGTCAACTCTATTGGCAATGATCAGATACAAAACAAATGTGTCCTTGTACTACAGTATGTGTATGGTCATGAATTGCATAAACAACTGACTCATGTCCACTGAAAACACTGTAAAAATGCTCTCTTAAGAACTACGGTTGTATGAAAACGTTTAGGCACCTATGACAATTTTGATGATTTACATTTGTAAATAATTGGTTGTTTGGATCAACAATTTCATTTTGATCTATCAAATTATTGAAGGGCACATTCATATTTCAGTATGAAATGAGGTTAATTGGATTAACAGAAAACGTGCAATATGCATCAAAACGAATTTAGACAGGTGCATACATTTGGGCACCCTTGTCATTTTGTTGATTTGAATACCTGTAACTACCTAGCACTGATTAATTGGAACACACAATTGGTTTTGTGAGCTCATTAAGCCTTGAACTTCATAGACACGTGCATCCAATCATGAGAAAAGGTATTTAAGGTGGCCAATTGCAAGTTGTTGTTCTCTTTGACTCTCCTCTGAAGAATGGCAACATGGGGACCTAAAAACAACTCTAAAATGACTTGAAAACAAAGATTGTTCAACATTATGGTTTAGGGTAATGCTACAGAAAGCTATCACAGACATTTAAGCTGTCATTGTCCACTCTGAGGAACATAGTGAGGAAATTGAAGACCACAGGCACTGTTCTTGTTAAGACTAGAAGTGGCAACCCAAGTAAAAAATCGGAGGCAAAGGTGAAGGATGGTGAGAACTGTGAAAAACAGCCCACAGACCACCTCCAAAGACCTAGACCATAATCTTGCTGCAGATTGTGTCACTGTGCATCGTTCAACAATTCAGCACACTTTGCACAAGGAGAAGCTGTACGGGAGAGTGATGCGGAAGAAGCCTTTTCTGCACAAACAGAGTTGCTTGAGGTATGCAAACGCACATTTGGACAAGCCAGCTTCATTTTGAAAGCAGGTGCTGTGGACTGATGAAACAAAGAGTTATTTGGTCATAACAAGGGTTATGCATGGTGGCAAACGAACACAATGTTCCAAGACAAACACTTGCTAGCCACAGTAAAATTTGGTGGAGGTTCCATCATACTATAGGGCTGTGTGGCCAGTGCCTGTACTGGGAATCTTGTTAAAGTTGAGGGTTGCATGCATTCCACTTAATATCAGCAGATACCTAAAAATAATGTAGAAGAATCAGTCACAAAGTTGAAGTTACGCCGGGGCTAGATATTTCAACAAGATAACGACCCAAAACAGTGCGCAAAATATACACTGACATTTAGGCAGAGGAACAAGTACAGTGTTCTGGAATGGCAATCCCAGTCCCCAGACCTGAATATCATTGAAAATCTGTGGGGTGATTTGAAGCGGGCTGTCTATGATCGGCAGCCATCAAACCTAACTGCACTGGAGATGTTTTGCAAGAAGGAATGGTCCAAAATACCTTCTTCCAGAATCCAGAAACTCATTACAGGCTATATGAAGCGTCTAGAGGCATTTAATTCTGCTAAAGGATGCTCAACTAAATATTGATGTGATAGTTCTGTTGGGGTGCCCAAATATATGTACCTGTCTAATTTAGTTTTGATGCATATTGCACATTTTCTGTTCATCCAATAAACCTATTTTCACTAGTGAAATATTACTGTGTCCTTCAGTTATTTGATAGATCAAAATGAAATTGCTGATTCAAACAACCAATTATTTATAAATGAAAATCATGGAAATTGTCAGGGTTTCCTAAACTTTTGCATATGACTGTATATGATTAGTGTTGATCACTAAAAACTAAACTGTATGATAGTCAAGGTGATGTTCAAATAGAAGTGACTCACTCTTTGGTTTAGGTATCTATTTGGGTTGATAAATATATGTAAATGCAAAGCTTCTAAATAAATATTAATATTTCTGTTAAATATGAATGTATTCATGAATAAATAATGGCTTATTAACTCACTCTGCCCAGATAAATTAAATGGAATTCTTTAAAGCAAGAGATTCCTCGAGCATTCTCATTTTCTTTCATATTAAAATGTTATGCAAATTGTAAAAATAAAAAAATACAGCTATTGCTTCTACAGCTTTGGCAGTATTGCAGTGCTGATGAAACTTGGTAGACTTAAGTCGATATTTGGCATTGAAAACGGTTTGGTATATTGCTTAAGTCTAAGTGATCGATTATCCTAATGTACAGTAGCAGGTGTAAAATATTTCTCATAGGAGAGTTTCAACATTCGGTTGTAAGTGAGGTATAGGCTATTTCAGTATCTCTGCAATACTTCTGTTTTTGTTTCATGCGATCCTGTGGAGGGTGGTTTTACCTGGAAAACAGAGCTATTGCTATATTTCCTCCTCACTGGCCTTGCATTCCCATTGACCCTACTGGGATGATTGTATTTGCAATTTTATAGGCTACTCAGAGCTTGAACTCAGAAGGATACTGTCTTTACGCCCTTTGGAGTTGCCTCAGACCCATCTCAGACAATGTAATGTCCAGACCTTTTGATAAAAACCGCAAATGACAGCTGCCACTCCGAGTCACAGCAAGACAGGAAATCATTCTTTTCTTATATACAGACAGATAAAGTATGTAAAGGTTCAGCAAAGTCAGTATCCCACATAACAAAAGACCACATTGAAAATAGTGACAGAACGCTCAATGTCAACACTGGTGTAGTGTTCTAGTTCAATATTACTGTTACATCCAAGCCATCCCCAACAGTCCCTGTTATGACCTTATAATTGTATTCTTTCGTTTACTGTATCGACCCATTTTTTTTACCTTATCTAGAATGTCTTGACTATACTATACACATATGCTGTAACCTCTCATGACCCAACATTTTTGCAAGCAACTAGGCTGTAATCACCCACACTTGTCTCCAGTCACATGCTCCTCTGCCGTATCTGGATGCTACAGTAACATGCTGTAACATGGTGTGGTGCATTTGATGAAGTTCTCTGTCTAGTCTACTGTAAAATGGCTTTCAGACAGATTATGTTGATCCCTGATCTATAACACGGCGGGGAGTGTGAAATTCCTCCATTCTGATGGTGATTAGAAAGTCTTTAGCCTAATTTGTCAACGAGAGGCCTGTTCTATGGTTAGACACTGAATTAGGCCTGGGATGCTTAATAAATGTCTTTGTTAATCAGGGGAATGAGATGAGGAGGAGACTATTGACTATGTAGATTCAAAATCCCCTTCTAAATGGGGCTCCAATGCTTTGTAATTTATTAGCAGCATGTCTTATGGGAAGCCCTTCATTCTTTCTCCATGTCCATAGAGTCATGGTGGGTTGTTTTACATGATTTGCTTTTGTACTTTCCTTTTGCAAATATTACCGTAGTGTAAAGTGCAAAACAACGTCTAAAAGGACCGTTTGTCTTACACCTCAGTGTCTTTCACTTCAGTTGGTAATTGCCTAATAGAACATGAAATGCTCCTACCTAGCCTTAAGTCACCTTTCATCCTAGGTGGCTGTGCAGTGTACAACGTGTAATGAACTGGAGCCCTCAGGTCCCACTGCCTCTATGAGGAGTCTTGCAGAGCACCTGAGCCTGTGTTTGTAGAGCAGTGTGCTGGTCTAGAGTCAGGTCCCTCTGCCAGTTTAATCTCACTCATTGTGATATAAAAGGCAGCACTGATCCTAGATCAGCATTCCTGCCCAAAGACACTTTGTTAATACAGGCTCTGGGATTTACAAATTTGGAGTCAGTGGATGACAGCTCAATTTAACATTCACCAACAGCGTTCGTGCTTTTCACACTTTTCTCAAAGGGTTTCTCGATTCAAATGGCAGTTTATTCTAGGTCTGAGTTTAAGCTGTATCTGGGAAACTGGCCCTCAAGTTTGTCAAATGAAACGTGTTGGTTTGGTAAGTAACAATGATGTCCGGTTAACATGGCACCATAAAGTTTTCCTGACTAGCGGGGCTCTGAGCACACCCCATTGTAAGAAATGCTTATTTACTCTCTGCTTTATGCAAAACATGTTATGAATGTCTCTGCCATGAAAAAACAACAATGTTTTGTGTATTTATTTGTTCGCCTTGAGCAATCTGAAAGCTAATTTGTTGAAGAAGTCTATTTTAGGTGTCTGTCTATCAAGGGATTTCCAAATGCTGCTGCTACAGAATTAAGTAGCAAAACAGCTACATATCTTTTCATTAACTACATATTTATGAACATTGATGAATGAGAGGAATGCAATAGAGGTATTTAAAATTTTTAATTTAAGTGTTCAGTTTACCTCACGTTCATGACTGTATTTTCTGGTCTGTTTAGGGTTGAAGGCTCTGAAATAGCCTTGATGGTGAATCAGCATTGATGATTGTCCCCAACCTGTTCCCATGGCAATACGTGGGTAACCGTACGCAAATGAATTTTTACCGCATTACATACACAGATGGATATGGCCATTCAAATGTGAACTGTCGTAGGTATTGAATGGCCATTCTTCCAGAACATTTCCAATAATTTACCAGTCGGTTACAATTTAAAGTACTTGGGGAACGTTTGGTTCATGCATACTGTAACATGCTACCGTCGGTTATTGAGGTTAAGGTTAGGGTAAGGTGAGGTTAAGGTTAGGGTAATTACCATTGGCCACTATGTTCATATGGGAAAAGTTATCCACATTACAAAATACACACATTTGGGACTGACCAACCAATAGTTTCTGAACACTGAGTTTTAGTTGAACTCTTCTGACTAAAATATCTTTTTAATAAAGTGTTATTATTAGTTGATGAAAACTCAAAACATTTTAATTACACTGTCCTTGTACCAATCAATCTGGTCATGGTTAGTGTCAGTAAGTTACTTCCCACTGGGGCAGACAAAGCGCGGCAGTTGTAATACTATCTTCTAGAAAACTAATATGGCCAATGTTTTTCTTAATTCAAACGCTATGGAATGTGTGGAATGTTGTCGCACAAATCCGCTAAACGAAATGTACCGGAGCAACGTAATTGAAGTACATATTTAGCCTAATAATGAAACGTGCAGTTCAAACGTAAAAAAAACTAAATATGTTGGCATATACCGTAATTCAGGTTTTTAAAATAGTTTCCTAGGAACGTAATTTGGGAGAAATTCTGAGATGTACGGTTGGAGATTATTTCTGCATATATTTCTGCCAGTGAAAACAGGCTTTACAGTAAAAAGTAAACTTGATTGATTGCTTAGTCATTGTTATGGTTGTTGTGATCTCTAGCCTTCTGCGCTCATTCTGTGCATGACCTGAGGATATCTGTGTCCCATGTCTGATCCGTGTTAACAGAAGAGCCATTCAGAGGACTTCCTTAGGCGTAGTGGGTGAAGTTGCTGCATCACAGGACAACAATATTATGGCGGCCGGGACTTCAATTTGGTCATGGCACTGGTTAGAGTAGAAGTAATGCATCTTGCAACATCGCTCTCCAGGGATTCCTTCTGAGCAGTTTGGCCGCCTGTGAGTTCAATCGCACAAGTATAGTTGGTGAATATCTAATCCTTCTGTGTGGACTGTGTACTGACTGCAGGCTTCCGTGTAGAACATACATTGTGATAAGGATCGGACAGTTCGGCGCCATGTGCTTGGAGGAAGCATGTGATCGCCCTCGAACATCCCGCAACTGTTGGGGAGTTGCAGACAAGGTGGGGTCGGGGGAAGTGGATGTAACCAATTTGGGATGGGAGAAAAATTGGTAAAAATAAGAAGAGCTGTTTAGAGAATGACCACCCCAGGCTCAGACACTCTGCCCCGGGCAACTCTCCTTTTGACATCAGACAGAAGCAGCCATATCCCACTTTTCCCTCCAATTGAGAAACCATTACGGGATGGTGCCACTACTCCGTTTCTGCCTATGCTGAGAGAGGACATGCATAAAACAAGGTTGAGTTGAGCCCCAGAGGTAAGTGTGTGGACGAGGGTATGGACGCAGAAAATTCACTTACATAGAAAACCTCTTATAAAACAAGAGAATAAGGCTATGCTACTGGACATGTTGGATGTATATGTGCAAAACACATTATGTTTGCGTGTGTTATGAAGTATATTTATGACAATACATTCTAGTATTATTAATGAGGAGAGAGCTGAATATCTCTGCTCTGCTGTACATTCTTTATAGTTTATTTCCTGTTTGCGATTAGTGACCAGGCAACTACGTGCCAGATGCATAGCTGATGGGAGACCAATGCTGCTGGAAGTGGTTTTGGAGGGCCAGTAGGGGGCACTCCTCCCTTTGATCTAAAGATAATTTCCAATGCCCCAGGGCAGTGATGGGGACATCTGCCCCTCATAAGGTGCCATCTTTCTGATGGGACGTTAAACAGGTGGCCTGACACTCTGTGGTCACTAAAGGTCCCATTGCAATATTTGTAAGACAATTTTCCAATCTGGCCTTAATACCATCATGGGAACATAATCATCCACGGCTTTCAGTAGGCTCATTCATTCCCTTTCCCCCCTTTTTTCCAGGTCATCGCTTCAAATAAGAATCTGTTCTCACTCAACTTGCCAGGTAAAATAACGGTAAACTGAACATGTGAGCATATTGTCATAGGACTGCTGAAGCAGAGGAAAGTACATTAATCCAAAATGCAGAAACATTTCAAGGCAAGGATTGCTTGACTCCTGTCCGTTATAATGTACAAGAGAGTAAACATCCGTAACATATGACAGATCACGGCATCCCCATCCCTAGTTACATCTCAATAGTGCACTTTCTTTGACCCTAGCCCCTATATGAGCCCTGGTCAAAAGTAGTGCACTATGTAAGAAATATGGTGCCAGTGTGGATCCATGGAACCTTTTCTTTGAATGGTTTGATGAGTTTTGGTTTGGGTCGATACAGTCACCACCTGATGCCCATCTGTAATGTGTTGCTGGCTGCATCCTTCACGTCAACCCTCATGTACAGCCTCCCTAACTCTGCAACCTCTCACTCTCTGTCCACCCTGCAGCCTCTCTCGCTCAGGGGGCAGGGGGGTGGAAGTGAGAGATAGCAAAGAGAGCTCTCCATTATGGTTTCAAGGGGCTCTTAATAAAAAAGCTATCCGCTCCATGTAATCAATGTGTATCAATGCTGCAGTATCACACCGGGGATTTAGAGAGACCGGAATAGATTATTTTTTCCGGCAACAGCAGAGCCATGCATTCCCAAATAAGCATAATATGGCAAAGCACTATATACAGTGGATTTAAGAAATATGTACCCCCGTGGGACTTTTACTTTTTAGTTTTTTTGCAGACACTTTCATCTAGAGCAACTTACAGTAGTGTTTCAAATGCCAGGCTCTTACCAACTAAGATACATTGAGAATTACAATGGAAGGGATTGATCTGTGCATAATATTCTACAATATCAAAGTGAAAAATAAGGACTTGATATTCTTTCGAGTGATTGCATGTGTTCCTTCTGAACTGAGCTGTAGGACACAGAAGCTGCCACTGATCATGGGTGTCATGTGATGAAAACAGAAACAGTTAAACGGATGTGGCGTGAGAAAATAGACAATAACATATTCCAAAACATGCATAGTAAACAACGGGGTAATTTAGGACCAATCCAAAGTGGAGTAAACTGCCTTTTAATTTGCATAGTAGTAGCTGCATCCTGGAATAGGTAGTCTGGTTGACACCAGACCTTTCTCAGTTGTAACTGAGAGTGGGTCTGGGCAAGGTTCATTCACAGCCCATTTCCAAAGGGGCGTCACCAACGGACGCAGCTCAAACGCCTCTCGGCGCAATTGGATATATCAGACTTTTGACGAATCGAGTCGGCAAGACCACAACAAAATATTTTTTTAGATATGAAGGCTTTGAGTATTGTTTTTTGCTCGATGTTTAACAAAAAGTAAACGCTCAAATTGCTTAATACAGACGAAATAGCTGATTTGAACGAGAGATGTTCCCGATGTTCCATTGCGTCAGCCATTGTTGTTTTTGTCTAATTGAACCAATGACAGTATATAGCTGCGATATTGTCATTGTGTAAAGCCCGCTTCAAAGGTTGTGATTGGTGCCTCGATTTGGAAAAAGCGGAAATGGGCATGAATGGGATCTTGGCCAGACTGACTTGAAATCTCAAATTTGCCAGAAGTCCGTCAGGGTTCTCCCAGGCTATGGAATGGGTACTGTATGCTTGATATTGGCAAGGACTTTTCAGAACGAAATGAAATACAACTAAACACTGTCAAAATCCTATGGAAAACCTTTTTCAGTTTTTTGCTTTATATCAGATATTGGGAAAGGAATTCACTGATATGGAGGACAATAACCGACAACACAAGATCAATTCTACACTGAAGCTATTTATCAAGAATACAGTAAATTAGGAGCCAAGACACAACTTAGGTTTGTTTTACTAACTAGTAAGAGTTGCTGTCTAGCTCAGCTTCAACACCTCCACAGAGAATTAAGAATATAGGGATATTGCAAAATCCAACGTGTTCAAAGCTCTTAGAGACATACTGCAGAAAAAATCTGCCAATGTCACCAAGGTAAACACACAGATGCCAAAGGTGTTTCTAACATGTAACAAATATTTATGTACTCAAGGACTAGAGTATTCATCTTTAATTTTTCTTTTTGATTTAAAGAAGCCATGGTGAGATTTACACCAGTTAAAATCCGAAAACATGTTGTAAAATGATATTGAGAGAAATATGTTGTGGTCCAAATTCAAAATAATAGACAATCTCTAAACAATTCTTTTCACCCCGTTCCCTTGGGCATTCCATTTGAAACCAAGGTGTCGTTTCAGTTACTTTCTTAATTGCCAGTTCAAATGTACAAAAACTGCCCCCTTGCCTTGAACCATCAATCGATTTGGTCAGTGAAAAACTTTGCTTAATTGTTGGGTTAATTTGAAAGGAGTACTTAATTATTGTTGACAAACTCACAATCATTAAATTATGTCTTCTCAATGGTTTTCTCGTTATTTTGGTCTGTGTATTGTGTAATTGCCAGTGCATACACAATGGGATAAAACTCAAATAACTAGAGATTTCACTTATTAGCGATAGAGGATTTCACAGGCTGATATGGACATGAAACCCACATTCAACATGTAAGTTGTACATCCAAGTAGCATGGGGCACAAATACTTCAATCTTGTAGCTAACAGAAAAACACACAAAAAAAACATACCAGTGTTTGTTGTGACAACACTTTGTCTTTAAAACTGCATCAATACTCTTAGGTACACTGTTGTGGAATTTTATAATAAATTATTATTTGTATACATTGTTTAGGTTTATTTTTAACGATAGAACAGTAGAAAGCATGGGCTATAGGGAGACAGGAATTTAGGGTGAGTGAAAGGGAACAGACAGTGACTGAGCCAGGGTTCAGTAGGGTACAAGTGTGGTTCAGATTCAGGAACTTAAATCACTACACTAGGCTCTGGCACAACATGCCACCATTCTTTTTCAAACGTTGGCTGTCTCCTTTCCTTCTGTCTGTACAGGTAATCCCAGACAGCCTTGATGATTTTGAGATCAGTGCTCTTTGGAGGCCATATCATCTGATGTACAATTGCAAACAACATTATTCAATCCCCATTGCAAATTGGGTTGATTGTCAAAATGTCAAATCAAACAAAACAATTGAAATAGCTCAGCACAACGAATGCATCAGCTGGTTTCCCCAAATAATACTGAAAATGCAACTCACTATTACTTCTCCAGTCTCAAAATGATTTAACACCCTAAATAGAATCCCCATAGAATAAATATAGAACAGCCATTCCAATTAAAATCAATGTAGCAGGATAGTCAGAGAGGCAGCCATTTTTTGTGTACCATTCCATTGCAAAGATCTTGCGGCCTAGTTCTGCATTAAACCGGTTTGCAACAAGTCGTAGACTCACTAGTGGCCTGCCTTGTTGGAAGAGGATTTCAAAATATATTCAATAAATGGTAATATTACAATACTCTCTAACTGAAACTCTCAAACTAGTGTTGTTACCGTGATAACTAACAATAATCGCCATTTTGTTGTTTACTAATCGAATGACCACGCCAAACAAATCAATGGCCTTTCTACTCATTCTATTTCTATAAGAATCCTTTACAACAGCACAAACATGCAAAACAGATGTTGTCTCAAGTACACGTGATGCAACTAAGGGCTTTATTAGTTGCACCATATGTGCTTGAGCTGGAAAATTTGAAATACATGAACTGGTTAGGGGTTTGTTAAGTGTCACCTTTGACTACATGTTAGAAACATGGCTAAGACAAAATAATGGTCCAAAAAGTTAAGAGATCATCACCCTTCACAAACAAGGAACAGGATACAAAGGCACAAAGCAATCTGGTGATCTACTAAATACTAAACATGCTTGCCATGAAGGGGTTTAATTAATTTTGAGACTAGAGAAGTCATTATCATTTGCATTTTTTGTTGAATTTGGGGAAACATTGTAAAGCAGTTGTTTTGTTGAGCTATATCAATTGCTTTTGTTTGATTTGTTAGTACATTTTGACAATAAATCTGATTTGCAATGGGGGTCAAGCGCATGGGAAACTATTTTTGACATAATGAATGTCTGACGATTTCTCCCCCCAGGTAATGTTTCGGATTTTGACAGCTAAATACGTAATTCCAGCGCAGTGTATGGGTGAGAGTGAGAAGTTTTTGAAAAGTCTTGGGCAGCCACAAATTCCACTGTTCCACAATTATGTGACAGTACTTGCCACTCCGACTCCACTGCACGCACCCCTATCCCACAGAAGTGTACTTGACAACATTAGTCTATTTCAGTAACATCTACAGATGAAATCTTGCAATTTTTTGCCGCATTACTATGCCGGAAGAAAAAAAATCTTGTATCATTTTCTACAACTAGCCTCAGCCTGCGTCACTTGACTCACTTTCACTTTGACCTCTAAAGCAGCTTAAGCAGTTCATTTTTAGTAGGCTATATTCTAACCTATCCATAAAGACTTTTTGCTATTTGCCTCATAATTTGATATAGAAAAATATAAATGTCAGACAGCAAATTAGTAATTTGTAAAACAATAATAATAAAGGAGGTGCTGCAGCACCTTCAGCACCCCCCTCCCTGTGCCCATGGGTTGCAGGGCTAACCAGTTAGAGACAGAGTTCCAACCAGGCAGTTCAGTTGCAGTCAGCACCCCAAGTGGCCCGACCCAAATAGGAACACCACCTACTGGACATGACAGAGGCCATGATCAAGTTGAGGTGTCGCCACTCAGTGATATAGAACAGGAGCAGGAGGACGAGCCACAACCACACAGCAGTCACAACCACCGCAGCCTTACCCCACAGAGAGGGGGCACGTTGATGAAAATTGTTTAGATCCTGCTGTAAAAGGTTATGTCATAACAAGAGGGTCTTGTAAACCTAGTGGTCCTTTTCCAAGAAATCAACATAGTCATTGTTTTCTGAAGGATTTTATCGTACATCTACAAAAGCCTGTATCAAACTGCCGCGCAGCTGGCATTGCCACTCTCTAAAATTGGTTTCTGCGTACTGTGAGCCATGCTGGCTATTTGAAGCCAGCAGTAGGAGAGGGATGTTCGTAACACGGCGCATTTTTGGTGCTGGAACGCATCATAAATGTGACACTAACGCTAGCTACTTGCAACCTAGCATTCTTGGGGCATGGGGAAATATTGGGACAGCCAGACAGTGGAAACATCCTTGCCATTATCGAGCTGCTGGCTCGCTATGACCCAGTGCTGCAAGAGTTGATCAAACGGCCTGAGGGGTCAGTAAAATACCTCAGTCCTTCCTGAATAAACTAATATATATTTTGTCACAGCGAGTTCAACAGGACATTACAGTTGAAATAAACAAAGCACCATCATTTTCAGTGATTATGGATACTACTCAAGATCTGTCCAAGCATGACAAGCTTAGCCAAGCATACAGATACGTTACTATAGTAAACAATCCAACGGATATTGCTATCGAAATCAAAGTAGTTGAGGCTTTTTGGGGATTTGAGGAGACAGCTGATACATCTACAAGCGAGCTGGAAAATAGAATTCTCGGCAGCATTACGAAAAATGGTTTCGATATTTTGAAATGTTGTGGGCAGAGCTATGACGGAGTAGCCAATATGAGTGGCATTTATTCGGGAGTACAGGCCGGGATAAGGGAAAAGGAGCCACTTGCGACATGTACACTGTGCAACACACAACCTAAACCTAGTTCTCAATAATGCAACAAAAAACATTCCAGAAATTGAGCAGTTTTATGACACCTTAGAACATATGTATGTGTACTTCGGCCACAGTATTAAAAGGTGGGCAATGCTTACTGGCATCAGACCTCTCAGCTCACTCGGACGTTACATTGCAGCGAATATCGCCCACCCATTGGTCTTCATGGTATGAATCCCCTACTGCTACAGTACAGATATGTAGATGTAATGAAGGCACTGACAAAAATCCTTCTGACCAGTGACAAGAACGACGAGCGAGCTGAAGCAAAAGGGCTGAAGAAGTCTTTTTTGAAATTCTGTATCATTTTTCTAGTGGTACTCCAGACTTTGGATAGTATGAATGTACTAAAAAAATATTGGATAGTATGAATGTCATCTCTAAAATACTCTAACACACAAACACAGACATACAGAAGGAATTAATTTGCTGGAGAACACCATAGAGATTTTGTCTGAGTACCGGGGCACATTTGACCAGGCAAAGACAACAGCGCAGACGGTCGCAGACAAATGAGGAGCACAGAACTTCAAAATCAAAACTCATTAAGGCATGGGGCAGAAGAGGCTGAATGGGCTGGCTATCCTGTCCATTAAACGCAACAGAGCCCGGGACACTGAGGACATTGTCGAGGAGTTTGCTCAACGCAAAGCTTGTCGAATGCCATTGAAATAGGTGAGTAAACATGCTGTTTGCAAGAGGATTTCAGGTATCTGATGAGCCGCCATGCCTTTTATCAACAGGTTGTTATCATTTCGGAGTCAACACCTGTTTCATAGTGTTTTTACCATCTGTGTAATTCCACTGTGTGCGCTGCAACACATTGACCAGCTGTTTACATTAACGTGTGTCAAAGCCCAATCCATGGTCCTGATAGCTTTCTCTTGACCTCTCTACTTTATCAATATAATAGTCTAATTAACTCATCAGCTGTAAGATTCAACACATTGTTGGTAAAATATATATACGCCTAATGGTGTATGTGTGTGCCCACATGGAAAAATCATGTAAAAAATATATGTACATATATGTATAGGATTTCTCAACATATATGTACCGATGTGTCCTGAATGTTACTGAAATATATAACTTGCACTTCCCAAAATATCATAATACATTGCATATTATACATTTTAACATGTCATATATTATGTTAAGATAATGAAATATGTGTTTATTCAGTATTTTAAGCAGTTTTAAGTCTAAAACTTTGATATAGTCAATGAACTTTGACTTTGCGATATCTCCGGCTTTGATGAACCCACATAGACTATCTACCACTTATTATTTAGATTATTGCATTTATTTTGATGATTTCTCCTTATACCAGACCTGTGACGGCATTTTCAGTGTTACTGGCAGACTCCCAGTGCATACACTAACCACTGCATCGCCCGCGACTGCTTGATATATGTCAATATATTTACATATATTTAAGACATATTCAAACATATTTGAAAATGGCCAAAATCAAATATGTAAATATATGTATGGCCATATAATAAATATATTTGTATATGTTTAAAAGAAATGTACATATAAAAAATATATTTTTTCGCAATATATGTCGATATATGATCATTCCGTGTGGGTGTGTTTCATAACCAACTAACTAGCGTATATATAAATATTAATATATTAGGGCCCGCCATAATGACGTGCACTGGGGCTCGTGGTAACAATCTTACACCTCTGGGTCCTTCAAGACACAAACTTGTATTTAAATTATTCCCTGAGAAGAGGGGTTACCCAGATTGTCCATTTTAATCAGAAACCTTGGTAAACTGGCATACACTGGATATTTTTGTCATTCATTTCTTATTCACAACACAAATTAATTTTGCTAAGATCTTTATTCAATACACATTCATTCTGGTTCCCAGGAAGAAATATAGCTTCTATTATAATTGCTGTTGGTGATCCCTAAAAACATCATGATGATTTTGCTGCAACAAAAATAAAGGCTTTTGGCAGCAGTGGATTGAAATCAATGTTCTACTGGAACACACAAGTGTTTATAAGCCTCATTACAAATAACCTGAACTTTATGAGTAACTATATGGTGTTTGATAGTTTCTGAACAATGGATCAATGACATTTTTTACAAAAATGAACAAAAATATGTTTTGAAGGGAAATGTAGTGCCTGAATCCCTCATCTGAGACAACCCAGTACCTCCTCAATGGTTCCTGTTACAGACAGACATGAAATTAATCAATTAATCACATACTTGTACATGGTTGCAATAAATACAGTACACTGTTTTAGTTACAGTACATGAATGTACTGTTAATATTAAACAATCTAGTGAACCAGCTAAGGTCACAGACTACAGTTCAGTACATATGCAAAGTTAGCAACTGCCGCTATTGTGAAAAATGTAGCTAGCTGTGAAAAGGTTAATTAATATTAATATTAATATTTAGGCTAATGTGATGTAATTTATAAGCAAATACACATACAAATGTATATATGTTATTTGAAAGCAATAAGGGTAAATAGAATGCTTTAAACCTGGTTAAATATATATCTTATGATTTTAGTTAACAAATACGAAAATAGCATTATATACATTCATAGTCCTGGGCATAAGCAACTTGCTGAAGTTTGCTTTTTTCTCAACAGATATGGCATTTAATGTTAAACATGTTCTTCCTTTTTGGATTTGAGAGAGTTTGTGGAGATTGTTGACCAAAAATACAATTAAATGTCAATCCCACTTTTTAAACAGAACAGCACAGGGTGGTAAGTTAGTAGTGTCAGTGTCTCAGTGGTCAGATGGCTCAGTAGTTAGGCACTAGTAGTCAGAAACTTGCCAGTTCAATTCCCAAATGTGGAAAATCTTGTTGTGTCTTGCAAGACACTTAACCATATGTTTCTGCAAGGGGACCTCTGCTCCAGTGTCTGCTAAAAATTACTAAAATGTACAGTAAATGTACCGTTGTGGTCAAAAGTTCTGAGAATAACACAAGTATTAGTCTCCACAAAGTTTGCTGCTTCAGTGTTCTTAAATATGTTTGTCAGTTACTATGGTGTACTGAAGTATAATTACAAGCATTCCATAAGTGGTACAAAGGCTATTATTGACAATTATATAAAGTTTATGCAGAGTCAATATTTGCAGTGTTGACTCTTCTATTTCAAGACCTCTTCAATCCACCCTGCAATGCTGTCAATTAACTGATGGCAGCACATTCTGGCATTATCAATGCTTGGAGTTTTGTGGGTTTTTGTTTGTCCACCCACCTCTTGAGAATTGACCACAAGTTCTCAATGGGATTAAGGTCTGGGGAGTTTCCAGGCCATGGACCCAACATTTCAATGTTTTGTTCCCCGAGCCACTTAGTTAACACTTTTTCCTCATGGCAAGGTGCTCCATCATGCTGGAAAAGACATTGGTCATCACCAAAAATCTTCTTGGAGGGTTGGAGAAGTTGCTGTCGGAGGATGTGTTGGTACCATTCTTTATTCATGGCTGTGTTCATAGGCAAAGTTGTGAGTGCACCCACTCCCTTGGCTGAGAAGCAACCCCATACATGAATGGTCTCAGGATGCATTACTGTTGGCATGACACAGGCCTGATGGTAGCACTCACCTTATCTTCTCTAGAGAAGGTGTTTTCCAGATCCCAGTCCTCAGATCCCCTTAGGTGCAATCTTACTAGCAGCAATATCCTTGCCTGTAAAGCCCTTTTTGTGGAATGCAATATCGATGGCATGTGATTCTTTGCAGGTAACCATGGTTGACAAAGGAAGAACAATTTTATTCTAACTCAATCGGCATGACAGAGTGATCTCCAGCTTTGTCCTCATCAACACACTCACCTGTGTTAAATGAGACAATCACTGACATGATGGCAGCTGATCCTTTTGTGGCTGGGCTGAAATGCAGTGGATACGTTATTTTGGGGATTAAGTTCATTTTCATGGCAAAGAGGAACTTTGAAATTTATCGCAATTCATCTGATGATCTTCATGACATTCTGGAGTATTTGCAAATTGTCATCATCAACACTGAGGCAGCAGACTTTGTTGAAAATTTGTATTTGTGACATTCTCAAACATTTTGACCACAACTGTATAACAATAATGGAAAGTGATGTTTTGTTATGAGTTTAAAGTATTTATTTAAAAAGAAGTAAGAATTAATTTATCTTCCACTTGATTTGAATGAGCCACTTGTAAAATGTGACATGTTGACTAGGACAGCTATTTAATTACATTTGAATGTCAGATATATAGACCATTTGATGGGAGGCCGTGCCCCATGAGACAATAAAACAGTCAATACAATGTGTCCATTCTGCTGAGCTAGGGATTGGGCTATAGGTTAGATGCTCCATCAATGCTACCATGCTCTCCCCATAAGCTATATGTGTACATGACTACAGAGGTAGTTTTACCTTACTACTTACAGTACATCAAGCTGCATGCAGATCAGGTGAGCTGGTTGCATTTAGAGTAGGAAAGGCACATTTCATTGAATGCTTAATCTATCCTGTACATTAATGCCAATGGAATCATAATGCAGCAATTATAAAAACATAATTTAAATTCTTATTGTTCAACACAATTACATAAAGGATCTGTTAAGGCACATTCTACTCCTCTGTGTATTTACGCTTGACAAAACAATGTGTAATTTTTGTATACCTTGATTTTATAATTACTGTATATTTTGTTTTGACTCCCTTGTTGTGTGAATCAATAAAAAAATTTAATAAATTGAAATCGTAATTCATAATAAAAACTAATCTATGAAAAGTGGACACTTCAGTCTACATTGTAACATGTTATAGTAGGCTACACTATTGAGTGTATTTTGGCTGTACTATTCTAATGCCCCAAATAAAAATGGCATGATTCCCTACTTAAACAAGCAGTGTAGATATGTTTTATGTACACCTTTCTATGTATTAGTCCCGTTTTTCTTTTACCAATATTTCCCCCTACCTTTATGATATACAGTAATACCTGGCAGCAACTCCCAAACATCTCAGAAGAGTTGAATATCGTATTCCTCTTAGACATCTCCACCAAACTATTCTACCTTCTTAACCAGCACACATCCAACCTGGAAATCAGTCAGATCATCATGTGGATACACACATTCAACTAACAACCTCAGTTAGCTTATGCAAGAGCCCAGCCTGTCTAGTGTAGTTGCTAAGAAAAGCTCTGATGTCAATGACCCGATAAAGGTCCATTTAATATAATTCTTCACTCACCAATACTTCTATAAGCTAACAGGCACCACTGAAACAGCAGAAGCCTCGTGAAATAAATCAACAAAAACGTTATATGATTCAGACTGATTTACCATATTGGACACCATGCGTTGTGAAGGGTAAATTAGGTATTGAACCAGTCTCCGGCTAATATCAACCGTTTAACTCAGGCAGACAAACAAAACTGGCGATTGCATGAAATGTCATCATCTGTTTAATTTCGGGGGTTGTGTGTGTGTACTTGATGAGTGTGTGCATGTCAAACCTTCACAGGAATTACTGATTATTCATATCCTGCTGTGTACTAGAGCATCCTAAGTAGAGGCTGTTGTGTCCCCAGGTACAGTGCAGACTAATGGTAAGACATAGGATCTATAAATACCGTGCTGCTACTGGTGCCGGTGACACCCTGGGGGACGCTGGCCGATGACGGCTTCATTTTCAAGGTGGAAATTGTGTGTGGTGTTTAGACCAGCCACCTCTGAGTGTGTGACCGTGTGTGTTCGTCTGTGTGTGTGTGTGTGTGTGTACATAGGTGTGTGTGTGTGTACGCAAGTGTGTCGGCATCTGTGAATGTGCGCCTGCCTTTGAGTGAGTTATTGTTTGGTGTCCATAAAGCAAATACCCATGCTATGTTGATAGTGCATGATCCCACACTCTAGCTGGAGCCACAGGAGCCTTTCCTATTGTGTTTGAATGGGACTGAATCTTATGAGGGAAATATCACTGCATCTAGGTATAATACGAATCCCAATGTGGCTTATTGTATTTGCTACAGGCAAAAATGTCAATTATTAACAACAGTAAATGTCTTGGATTTGACATCCGTGAAATAAGAATATTACTAAAGACAAACAGGCAGATGTGGCCTCCCCCTTCTTCCTGAAAAGTCAGCTGTGGCCATTAGACACATAGAAATCATTAAAAAGTTAATTAATTTAGAATTATGCTGGAAACGATTCCATGCTTTCGCGGGAGTGTGTCACATCGGATGAACATGTCGGGCAGCAGAATTCAAGAGCCTGTCCTGTAAATGACGACGCTTCAGGTTACAGTCAATAAATATATATATTTCAATTGTTCTCAAAAATACTCAATGCTTTTCCTCATGATTAAGTCTTAGCGGGTGGCTGACAATGACATCTCTAAGCTGGGCTGTTGGCTGGCAGGAGAGCTGAAGCAAATTCTCTTTATTTGTCCCTGT
>JACXGM010000138.1:64981-79431 GCA_016801145.1 Umbra pygmaea
CTCTCTCTCTCTCTCTCTCTCTCTCTCTCTCTCTCTCTCTCTCTCTCTCTCTCTCTCTCTCTCTCTCTCTCTCTCTCTCTCTCTCTCTCTCTCTCTCTCTCTCTCTCTCTCTGAAAAAATTCAGCTGCAGGCCTATTAGTAGTGCATGGTTACTGTGGAATAAATGTGACCCTAAAATTGATTTAACATAAATAAGATGATGGCAAAACAAGCCTTAATCATAACAGGAAGAGAAGAAGCCTGTAGAGTGCAACCTTAATAGGATTTTTTTTTGAAAATACACCAATAGTTAGATTCAACTACAAACTGAGAGTAATGTATATAAATATGCCTATGATTAGAATTATTAGATTAAATGACACTTACATTCATGTATTTAATATATAATTAGATTCAACTACCAATTTACAGTAATGTATTTAAATCATACTGTTAAGTCTCATTTGCACCTCCCTTGTTTAGTCCATTTGCATTAGGGATGGGAATTTCGATTATTTTTACTGACTCCTATCTTTGGATCTGGTTCATTCAAATGAACAGATCATTTTGATTCGTTGTGTTCATTTGCGCATTCGCAGATTGAATTGAATAAAAAGAACCAGTATACTGATCCATATTGTAGATATTGGATCATAGAAGTAAGAAGCCGTTGCAAAAAAGACAACGCTGAACTTGGCTAAGTTTCGATTCCACCTTAAAAAATGCCTTTTTGTTGACTATCTCACCCCTACAGAAATCTTTGATTTCCCGGGTCTATTGCTGGATTATGTAATGCGACGACCAGTCCATGGATAGAACTTAATCGGCTTGGGAGCAGGAGATGGGGATGGTATTTTCTAAGGAGTTCTGGGAAGAGGCAATTAAAAGGGAGAAGTTCTACCTCTTCGTGGGCCCGTCTGGGTCTCATTCAATTTAAGGCTGTACACAGAGTACATTACTCAAAGTCCAAACTATCCAAAATTTACCCAGCAGTGATGGATGTGTGTGACAGGTGTCATTCATCTCCCTGTGACCTATACCATATGTTTTTTACCTGTCCAAAACTGAATAGCTTCTGGAATTCAGTATTCCATACTTCCACCTGACTACATGCCCATTAATTGCTCTGTTTGGAATCCCAGGTAACTCGATTAAATTAAATAATAAAGACTCTGAAATTATTGCTTTCACAACATTATTAGGTAGACGCAGGATTTTACTATTGTGGAAATCCTGTCAGCCCCCCATAGCTTCCCAGTGGCTAACCTATTTTGCAATTGGATAAAATGAAGTACTTCTTGAAGGGATCTCACTCTAAATTGTCTGACAAATGGATGTCATTTATCTCATATTTTAACAGTTTGCAGAGGCTTCCCACAGATTTTCCTTAAACCAAGTTAGTATTAGTATTAATCTTACTATTGTAAATTAGATATAAATGTCCGTGTGATGTGTTTTCGTCTGGATGTTTTGTGTGGGGTTTGGGGGTAGGGGAATCGAGTGGAGTGGATATAGAGGAGGGAAGGGGGAGGGTATGGGGAAGAAAATTTTGCTATGTAGCATTTTTGTCATCATTGCTGTACATGTGATAAATAAATATATATTAAAAAACTGCCTTTTTCAGCAATTTAGCTGGATTTTCTCCATAACTCCACAGAAGATATGGACATATGGGGCATCAATGGAAAGGTGAGGAGCTGTAGTATGTGAATCAGGTGACACATTCAACGGAAAACCATATTTGGCCTCTACAAGGCAGTGCAAATTCAGGAATTGTTGCAATAACGTTGTCAAAATTTTGATTTTTGGGTTAAATCTTTTCTCCAATATTCCACAGTAGATATGGACATATGGGGCATCAATGGTAACATACTACAGCTCCTCACCTTTCCATTAATGCCCCGAGTACAGACTGTCAGCTTTAATTTGAGGTATATTCTTAAATATCTAGCCTCTGGAATTCGGGTTAAGCTGATAAAACCCGAATTACATAGAACTGATATTTATGCTTTGCTTAAACAATCAGATATTTTTGTATGCCGGCCCAATTAAATCTGCTCATCACGATTTAATATTTATATACGCATAAATATGTACGGGCAGGCATTGACACCAGGCAATGTTAATCTGTGATGAGCAGTGTGGAAATAATACACTTTGTACTTTTAGTACAATGCCGTTACAGTACCATGTTGATTATGGCTACTTTTAACCTTTCAGACAATAAAAAATGACTGATCTGAAGCGGCTACACCATTTCATACTTCATAATTCTGTCCTCGCAAAGAATGTCAGATGTTGTTTCCCTGACAAGAGAAAACTTTCATGATTGATTTGCTGCCAGCAGAAAAAAAATGATTGTTTTACATCAAAATAGCATACATATTGAATTTGATAATATATTATTTTGAAATTCCAAGAAACATACCAAAGGATCATCTTCAAACCTTTTAACAGGCAGAGGACAAGAACCCCAGCCAGTTCATCCTGAACAGTGCTCGAAGTGGGGCGGTACTCACCGGTACGCAGTACCGGCACCTCTACATTTTACTCTTAAGTGTACCTGCACTTTTTCTTGCGTACCGATGCCTTTCGCATGTAGCCAGTACGCAACCACTGACATAGAACGCGTCCGTGTCAGAGAGATTGGTATTGATCCTAACATTACATAAACTACACTACCCAGAGGGCACTACGTGACTTACTTCAGATCTCTTGACGAATCACGTAAAGGCAAGCAGTCAGCCCACCCTATCAAAAGTTCGCTTCTCCAAGGTCACTAGTTAGAAAATGCTGTCGCTTGAACGTAACATATTTTTCACTGCTAAAAACCTAGACACTTAAAAGAAGTGTCTTTTTTAAGTCGTTATGCTAGCCTGGCTTTAGAAAGGTACTAAAAGAACGCGTGTGCCAGAGCCAGACACGTCAACAGAGGTCCAAGTCCAACCAGAAACATTGGGTACGTTTCATGAGCTTCAAACTAATGTTAATTAAAACCCTTCAGTCTCCCGACGTTCTAAAGTTTCGCGGTACATGCTTGGTACCGTTGAAAAGAGGAAGATCAGACGAAAAGTGGTTGCAGTTAAAACACAGTTAAACACAGTCGAAGCTATGACGCCACAAAGTCGGTCATGTTTTATAGACACCTTTTTTAATAAAGACGTTACACGTAAAAAATAGCTGGGATTTCAAAAACGTATAGAAATATTGTAAGAAATGGGTGCAGCATTTTGATGTTGACTAGTTTGTATGGCCTCCAAACTTTGCACACCGGTCCAGGAGCCCTGGGGGCTTGACAATATGCATTTAAAAGCCTTATTCGTCATGGTTTACATGCTTTTACACAAATAAACAAAATATACATATGTTCTTTTTTTGGGATAAATATTTAATAAAACATAAAATTAAATGATCCAGGATGTTGGATTTCATTAATCCATGTTGTAGCCATGGGTCTGCTGAGTCCAAAACCATAAGGCACTTTACTGTAGGTCAAACTATGACCTTTCCAGAGGCCAAAATGTCATCTTTGTGACAGGCAGACCTAAAATAATAATAATTAATAATAATAATAATATAATAAAAAACCCTTAGACATTGAAGGTTGATGTGAGCGGAACTGCTAGCAATGAAGATTCTGCAGCTACCAACCTTAATGTTACCTTAGTCAATGACACCGATGTCAACAATAACGCGAGTAACGAAACACATGCATGGCTTGAGTGTTTTTCAAGGGACACACACACACAACTTGTTTAAATAAATACATTTATGTTGTTATGAATAACAATAAATTGTTGTTGTACCACCAAGTTTTGTTTTTCACTAAAGAAATCTCAAATGTTAATGATTTGCCAATGCAAGAGAGTACCGGCACCTTTTTCTTCCCACTTCAAGCACTGCCCCTGAACCAGAGGTGTATTTGTCAGACCCGCAAAGTATGCAATGGACACAAAGAGGGGCCTCTGGTAATGGTCTTAGTTTGTATTTCACTATTTTGTAAAGCAGCTCAGCAGCCTCCCGAGAAGGTCCTGTTTTACAAGTATTTTTTTAGGTCATATGTAAAACAAAGACTCACTATAAATAGTGTGTGCTAGCTCAGCTGTCTACAATTGCTTAAAGGACAACTCTGGCGCAAAATTATCCTAGGGGTTAATAACACATTTGTACCGAGTCAACTGTTCTCTGGGATATGTTTTCATGCTAATCGAATGTGCCCAGTTATAGTGCAAACTGATAATTTCCTTATAACACTAGTTGTGAGGGCACGGATGAAGTAAAAATAAATTGCTATTATAGACCACTAACAAAACTCAAAATAGCATCACAGGGTAGCATAATGAGGCTCCCTACATGCAAACCAAACCATTAAGAACTTTGTAAGGGTACAGACAGTTTATTAGAAATATAGTTTAAAAGACATCGTTCATGTATACAACCAGGCGCCATCTTCGGAAAACAAACTCGATCAGTAAAACCACAAACTTTGTGCTACGTGAGCTGAACTGTAAGCAAATTGTGTTTGATTTTAGGTCGCATTGCCAGCTGTAAGTCTTGCACATTGATCTGCATTAAAGACCGAAAAACCAAGTCACAGTTGAGCTCACGTAACACAGAGTTTGTGGTTTGACTGATCGAGTCTGTGTCCCGAAGATGGCACCTGACTGTATACACGAACGGTAATGTCTTTACTCAGCATCCCCTTTAAAGTCTGATGCCACCTCTCCAATGCACACTGGCTCACAGGATGATATGCGCTGGAATTTTGATGTTTAATGGCTAATGTTTTCATCATGGAGGCAAACAGTTTCGGCATGAAGTTGGAACCTTGATCTGATTGCAATGTCTTAGGTAAGCCAAACATGGTGAAAAACTTAATCAACACTTTAATCACTGCTTTAGCAGGAATTTTTCGGAGAGGGATTGCCTCTGGGCACCTCGTAGCACAACACATTATGCTCAATAGAAACAGGTTGACTGACTTCATTTTCATGAGGAGGCCAACTTAATCTATAATAACACTCTCGTCAGACACCATGATTGTTTGGGCTGCACCTTTGTCACGTTATATTTTTATTCAATGCTGGTTAGCTTTTCCCTCACTTAGGGAAACCCAACCGCTAGAAATGAATGGGTTATACCCACTATCAAGCGCTTCTGAGCACACAAACGTAATACCTTTCGGTTTGTTACAGGGCAGATATTGGGGTGCTTTAGGTTTGTTCTTTAAAACCAGACAGTCAGCAATTAGGTGGCCCTTTCGGTGGCAATAAAACATTCCCTCTCATCCCTTCCAGGAGCCGAAGGAGGAGTAGGGGGAATGTGAGCTGGTCTAGCCACCGTCTTTGGCGTTAGTGCATACACCTCTGCCGTTACTGATGCCTGTGCCAATGTTGTCACCCTTTGATCGTTTAAATGCACAAAAATCCTGTCTGGCAGGTGGTTTTTAAAATCTTCCAGTAGGATCAGTTCACGCATGGCGGCGTACGTTGTTGCCTTTATGGCGGCACACCAATGGTCAAATAGGGACTCCTTGTCCCTAGTAAACTCCACAAAGGTACTTTTCCAATGGTTACGAAAACGTTGTCTGTACGCTTCCGGCACTAGTTCGTAGGCCCGTAATACTGTAGCTTTCACTATCTCGTATTGCCCACACTTCTCTATAGAAAGAGCCGCTACTACCTCCTGGGCTTTCCCAGTTAATTTACACTGGAGGAGATAGGGCCATACCTCTTGAGGCCAGTAGACCAGGTAGCGCAACCGCTTCCTGCTCAAATGCTGAAAAGTATGAATCCACTTCTGTTTTACGAAATGGGGGGACCATGGCAATGTTTCTCCCCACATCGAAATGGCCTTGCTTGGTGGCTGGTTGAGAAGACATACCAGCCTCAAGCTATATTTGTCAAATACGGGCCTCTTTGTCTGCCTGTTTTTTCTTCCGTTTTACCTCTAAGTTGTTGGCTGTCCCTAATTTCCTGTTCTCTAAGTCGAACTCTAACCTTCTCCTCTCTGCCTTGTTTACACGGAGCCTGTTCTGTGCTGCCTCACTCCCTGAACTAGGAAGGACATGAGAAAACTGTTCGAACTTGGGCAGAGTTTGAGGAGCAGGAGCCTCCCCTTTCCCCAGACCAGCATTCAACAGTGCGGGCGAGGGAGTCCTCAACCCCTAATCCTCCTCACCCACTTCTTTTTCCTCATCCACTATATATATATATATATATATATATATATATATATATATATATATATTAAATCAGTTACATGCAGAGTGAAAATAAGGCCACGTGTAAACATTTGAAATTCACCTTAAAGGTTGATTTCAGTTTATAGCATTTTGCACAGCCTTGTTTTTTATCTACTTTTTACTGTTAAAGCATCATCCAGACCATTGTTGTGGGGAAAGCTCAATTTATTTGATATTTATTTTGATGTCTAGTTGCGGGCACACAGCCATCTATAGATAGAATTCTACGAAAATGTGTTATGTATTGTAGGATTTTGTAACACTGTCAATGTAACACTGCTGAAGTAGCTGGTACATTTAATTCAAATGAAATAAAACAAAAATATCATAATCTGAAGTAACACAGTGTAGAATATTGATAGGTAATTCGTTCAGCAACCAGTTTACAAAAGCTGTAAAACATGTATTTTATGATGTTGAAAAAATCAGAAAAAAAGTTTAGATGGACAGTGACTTCCTACGCTATGCAGTTCATATTTATTTATTTAATCTAAACGGGTAAGTTGACTGAGAACAAGTTCTCATTTGCAACAACAACCTGTGTAGGTCACATAAAATACATGTACAGTAAAATGCTAAGCAATTAAAAGCAAATAAAAAGCAATCACATAAAACCAACACATTTGTTATAAAATGTTTTTCAAGTAAACATCTAAAATGCCCTAATGGCACCAGTTCCTCCAATTTTAAAGTACATTGTAATTCATTCGAAATGTTAGGGGTAAAGGAAATAAAAGCAGATCTACCTAATGCTCTGCATATATTACCATTTGAACAGAAATTGCAGTGAGGAAATGATGAGTTGTAGCCTGGAAAAATCCAGACCCAAATCCGGAGGACATAAGGGTCTGGCTTCGAGTAATGAAAATGACTTAACTCGAGGGGCAGCACCAAGCATGCATTTGACAATCTCACTGTACGCAATTGGATAACACTACGACTTATCACCAGTGGTTTTTCGATAAGCCCCTATGGTGGAGCTAACTAGTATATAAAACTCTTGCCGTATCAGTTCGGCAAAACAGCAAAAACTTCTTCTGTTCCTCTTTTAAACAAAAAGCCAAGTCTAACTCGTTCATTGTAGTAGCCAAAGCTGTTTTTAACAACTGGTGTTCATCCATAGCAATCTTACAATGTTTACTAATGACTTTGAGGTCACAGCGCGGTCGTCATCTGTTTAACACGCCTCTGGCATGCCTATCTCAGATACACTGATGGGATTGGTGCAGCTCGGCTACAAGGGCATAGTTAATGAGCAGAATTACTCGGTGTAAGAGTAACTTGCTGAGCAAATTCAAATTGTGCTCTCGCGAGAACTCTGGATTTCCAGGGTGAATGAGTCGTGATTAAGCAGTTCTTGTTAATAGAAACACACCGGTCCATCTTTAATATAATTTATGCACTAGGCTGTGCTTAAGCGCTGCATATTGTAGGGAATCAAAATTCAATATAGATTTTTTGTGAAATTGTTTGTATCAAGAGAGTTTTTACATTGTTGAGATACAGTATACTTATTTTGGGGTCAGAGTTCTGATCATGTTTTCTGCCTGGTGACTCCAGAGTACCTCTCCAGAGCACATCCCATTGTCCCTGCCCATATCCAATGAACAGTTGTTGATGCTACCCAAAGACCCACCTATTCCCTTATTTATTTATGCATACTAATAATCAGAAAAGCCAGAATAACATTGGCCACCCCCTTGAGTCCGGCCCTTTTCTAGGTTTCTTCCTAGTTTCCACCTACTAGTTTTTCCTAACCAATGTGCATCCACTTGTTGTTGCTTGCTCTTTGTGGTTTTAGGCCGGGTACCTGTGACAGCACTCTGTGACAACTTCTGTTGTAACAATGGCTTAAAAAAATACATTTGGTTGATTGATTGTAACCTGGTAACTTGATTTGGAAAGTATCAATCTCTACAGGTAGCAATATTTTAAACTGAAATAATAAAAATAGATAACCATTTTAGATTGGGAAATAGTGTAGGAAATGGAGGCTGCTGAATGCAGACTTTAGTGTAGTGTAATGCAATGGTTCTCAAACCACTGTTCTCAGAGCCCCAGACAATTCTGTAGAAGCTTAGTCAAGAGCCTAATAATTAGTTGACAAGCTGAAGCAGGTGGGCTAGCTAGGACAGATCAAATACATGTAATGGCTCTAGGTCTCTAAGGAGATGGTTCAAAAGCACTACAGGAGCTAACTGGAGGAAAAGACAGGGTTCACCAATGGTGACACAAATGGATAGGAAAAGTTGGTACAATAGTGGTCATGTGGGGTTTGTAAAACACACCATAATGCTAGCTAGCTAGCACCACCAGGTTTATGTTCAATTCCCAGTGTGGACACCAATACAAAATATATACAGAACAAACTGTTTCCTTGAAAAGTTTATATTAATTTTTTATGATCTATTGACAAAATGGTGGGAGGGATACATTAGGGAATGTAATGAAAATTGCTACCATAATTTCTAGAGTATGGACAAGTTTACTGTCTCTTTGTTTTTTAAATACCATACACCACACTCATGGATGTGCATGTAGAGAAAATGTCAACTTAAAGTTTTGGTAACGATAACACATATGAGATATGTTTGTGAATAATTCATTTAAAATCTTATTTATGTTGTAGTACAGGGCATGGTTCTTAAAAAGACCTATGTCTCATCTTATTTATCTGTATAAATATGACAAATAATATAAAATGAATCCCTTTTAAACATACAATGCCTATCAATGTCTACCATCATCACATTAAATTGCCATCTCTACCTTGTAAACTTTCCTGCAGCACTTTAATTGTTAACCAAGCTGAATAAAGTGAAATCTAATTGGCTTTTAATTGCTATTGATTGTACACCTATCTGCATTTTAGAATAATTCCATTTGGCTTGGCCACCATGTACTACCAGCTGAGCAATACAATAGCTTACTCTGAGAAAAACTAATGTCAATTAAGCAAACAGCATTTGTCAGAACAGAATATGACTTTAAGTTTTGTTTAGTTTTCTTGTATACCCACTGATCATTGTGTTGATCAATTCTACACTTGTATGTGTGGCCATATCAAACAATACAGCGCAATATAATTCTGATCAGAAATTAAAGTTAAAATTATTATCAAGGGTATGATGTATTATTCCTGAAGGACTACCTGCCAGACAATCAGCCATCTAATAAAAGATAAGGAGTCTACTTGCATGAATATTTTTTATTTATAAATATATTTATTTATAACGTTCAATAACTTTTTGTTATTGTTGTGTAAAATGCTAATGCTAAGTCAAGTCACATTTATTTATAAAGCACATTTAAAAACAACAAGTGCCAACCAAAGGGCTGTACAATGATCTAAGAAGAGAACCATACCAAAACATATAGCTAACTAGACATATATCATAGGACATGACAAACATAAACACAAATTCCTAAAAGATTGCAGACTCAAATGCTAAAGAAAAGAGATGGGTCTTAAATTGGGATTTGAAACAATCACTACTAGTGGAAGATCTAATATGTGATGGTAGCTTATTCCACAACCTTGGGGCAGCAACAGGGAAGGCTCGGTCTCCGTTAAACTTTAAATGAGATCGTGGAGCATATAAAACCAATTGATCGGAAGACTTAAGGTGATTGGAGGGACAGTAGTTGGTGAGGAAATCCGAAATATAGGAGGGTGCTAATCCATGTAGTGAATTGAAAATAATCAAGAGAACCTTAAAATTAAACCTATATTTAACAGGTAGCCAATTTAGAGAGGCCAACACCTGAATGATGCTCTCTCTCTTCTTTGTACCAGTTAACAGCCTAGCAGCTGCCTTTTGAACCAGCTGAAGCTAAGATAAAGAAGATTGGCAGACTTCTTTATACAAAAAAGCAATAATCCAAGTGGGAGGAAATTAAGGCATGGATAACTGTCTCCAAATCCTTCAGAGTAAGAATCGGTTTCAATTTAGCTCCAGAGTTGATAAAACTGCCTCTGACCACAGCATTTATTTTTTGTTGAAGCTAAGATCTGAGTCAATAATAAACCCAAGATGTTTTGCATGGCTGCGTACATTGATGGATAGGGACCCTAAATTATTTATAATTTCTTTAGTGGAGTCAGTGGGGCCAAATGCAACAACTTCTGTTTTTGTGTCATTTAATTGAAGAAGGTTTTTTGCTAGCCACTGTATTATGTCACCAAGACAATTAGAATGTAGTTTAAGAGATTTGTTGTCACCAAGTTTCAGAGGAAGGTACAGATGTTTGTCATTGGCATACAGTGGTAACAAATGTTATATTCTGAAAACTGGTACCCAAGTGAAGCATATACAATGAAAATAAAATTGGGCCTAGGACATAGCCTTGGGGTATACCACTAGTGATAGATGTAGTGGAAGAGTAGGTTGTCAGAGTTAGGTAAAATTGAGGAAAGGAATTCTGAGAATTCTTGGATAAAATCCTTTAGGAGATCTATATACAATTGCACATATATTGGACTAAACAGATCCACCTTGATCAGCTGTACCTCGAAACTTTGGTAAATTTCAACTGGCAAATTATGGTAGTTTTTTAAAGAACAGCTTGTCCTCCACTGTCCTCCAGTGATTCTCGGGCAGCAAAAAAGTCACAATCCCTGTGTAGTGATGTCCTTGTATCCTGTGTCATGCTCTGTTTTGTTCTGTACTGAGAGCTTGTTCCCTGTTCTGCCTATCTTGGTGTATTACAATCTTGACCTGTTTTTGCCCTTTCACTACTCTTTTGGATCTGCCCTATTGTGCTTGTACCAGAGTCTCTCAGTTTACCGAACCCTGCCTTCTGTCTGGATATCCTTGTGCCTGGTATTGTACTGTTTTTGATCTTCCTGTGTACAGAACCCTGCCTGTATTCTGATCATCCCTGGATCTTGTTCTTGTCTGTGTACCCAGACCTGCTGACCTGACCTATGCTCATGACAATTACTGTTAAAAATTATTGTGAATTCAACCCTGCTCTGTCTACACACTGGGAGAGAATTCAGTAAGAGGGCTTAACTCGTCAGTGTTAAGACAAGTCTCCACCACAAACATAAAATCCAAATTAACGTGACAAAAACAAATCATTCAGGATAAAAGTTTTGTTCAGAATAGACCTTACAATAATCAAAGCCATGTTAATGGAAATGGGACAACCCAAATCGAATAAAGCAGGATCGTCAGAAATCTTTGGAGTGGCACTATAACCCAGTGAGCATAGATTGCAGCAGATCTCTTATGAGCATGATATCTGGCAGATACCGGGCTGTTTGACCAAGGTCTGGAAGAACAGGAACGAGGCAGGCATATCTCAGAGAATAGAGTTGATTATCTCCAGGAAACGCGGAAACCCTTGGCCAAGAGATTATTATTCTAGCCAATAAGCCACCTCGTTTTCTGTGACGTTTCCTCTTGTAAGAGATGCAGTAGTGAAGCTGGCACTACCCCACCGGTATCGAAGGGAGGCAAAGAAAACTTCAGTTGTCCTGGATTCCAACTGTAGAAATGTTGAGGAGAGCTTGACATTGATAAACTAGAAGCGACAAGGCAACTGCGGCAGACATAGACGAACAGCACGAACATACAGAGAACAGCATCGAAGCAACCGATGGCCAATAAACACACCGGCGCCATCAATCTTTGTGCTTTGAGGCAAGGTGTTAAGGACAATTATTTAGCTCATAATGTATTTCTATCTCATATTGAATAGATATCTGAAAACACTAGGCAGTTTCTTCAAGTTTTTCGGATTGTTAGGAACAACTAAGCCAGCTAAAAATGATTTTTTCAGAAATTTCTTTTTAAAGATCCCAAAAACATTCATTATTATCAAAATGTATAGTTCTAGATCTACAGAAGTGTGAGAAGGCTCACCAAATCTAGTGCACACTAGTGCAATTAGGGTGCCATTCAAGGAGGCCATATCTAAAAAATATTCTAGCTACCTGGCCACAAAAAAAACATAAAGTAAAATGCTAAATTGTTGCAGAAAGGGCTCACCTTGAACACGGAACTGTATGTGATATCATGAAGGAGATTTACATTCAACTGGATGCTTGATGAATATCCACACTGACACCTGAAAATCTGATAGAAATGGTGCGTTGCTACTGCAGTGATCAATTTTAGTTTCATTACATAAAATGTATCCATCTATGGTGCATTGCTTGTGTTTTACATATTGTAATAAGAAATCATATATTCAGGAAAAGGATTACTTTTAGCTTTGGGGAAAAAGTGTTGCTGCAGTGCATCAGGTGGTTACAGCAGCCATGTACTTTATATTGACAGAAAACATCCACAGCCATTCTGTTTCAGAATGGAAAATGTTAAAAATTAGAATTGTAAATGGTAGACATGATTCACTGGAATACATTTCTAAAATTAAATGTTTACCCCATGACAGGGCCAATAATGCTCCACTTGAGCTTGGATCACAGAGAAAGAAAACTTTTAATTAAAGATTATTTCTGCATCATTAATAAAGACCAGCTCTTTGCTGCTCAAGTTGGTTTCTGTTTGTATCCAAATAAGACACAACATTATATGTCCTATGTAGATGAAGAGGACTACACTGTAGGGTATCTTTTTGGACACAATCACTGTGTAATAAGCACACCTCAAAGTGTGGAATGTTACTGCACACACACATATACACCCACACACATATCAGACAGAACCCTTTTCAAAACATCAATTAACCATACATGGTTGGAGCATTAGCACAGAACAAATCTCCACTATGCACATTTGCCTGAGCAAGAATGCTTAGTCTCCAGTGTTCTGGGTTCGTTTTGTCTCTCATCTTTATTCTGTGTGTCTGTTTGTAACAGGCAAGATGGCTCCAGTTCCTGTGGTGCCAGCTGATTGGTGGGATCTCCGGCTGATTGGGAAGTGGAACCCCGCCCACTCGTCAATGGCTGCAGCTGACTGGAACTCTACAATAGGCCCAGTCTTGGAGTATCTCTCTCTCTCTCTCTGCTGCTGCTTTTGGTGTTTGTACCCTGTATGAGATAAGGAAAGTTGGAATCAGCACATTCAGAGTGTTTGTGAGATATATAGAACTAAATTGTGTTTTGTAAATTGTACCAGCAGAAGAGAGCAAATTGTGTTTTTTGTGAAATACCTGTCATTGTTATAATTTGGGCTAACTACCATTTTACATTTTGTTCCAGGGGAAGGGGAAAACCATTGTACTTTAGGCAAGAGGCCCAAGGGTATACATCACCCATAGTGTTTTTCTGTCTAAATACACTAGGTAAGACCTGGGCGGACCACCCCCTGTAATTTGGTTAGAGCGCCAAAACTACGATGCTAGTTAGGTTAGCTTCTATGTGTGACAGGTAACGTAGGTTAGAGGTTTGGTTTATCTTTACTTTCTTTGGTCCTGTCTCGCCCCTTTTCCCTAAATTTACCATTTGGATAATAAAAATGATTGTGTTTTTAAATGGTACACTGGCCTCTGTCTCCCTCTCTTGCACCACAACTCCATAAATTGTACTTCTTTCCACGGGGGCACACGCATAGTGGGGTGTTGTGTTCTCTCCTCTGGGAGGCGTACGTAACAAAGAACAATGAACTATGAGAAAGAATGAAAGATAGTGTGAAGAAAATGACCAAGACAGAGAGAGAAAGAAATGGAGAGAAAGAGAGTATTTTTGGCACCACATAAAAAGAGATGTGTGTATATATATACAGAACGCACTTCCAAGGCTTTATTGCTGGCTGATGTTAGAACTAAGTGCTACTCAGCTTAGTTTGTCCTTTCCTATGTATGCATGTATGCGTTAATATTCAGTACCAAGAAATGCATGTTTAACTCAATCTCCATCTGATGTTTTCATGATAAAGTTAGAACTACCTGATGTTTTGGTCCCACTGGCTGAGCAGGCAATAGTTATTGCCAATGTACTGGCAGACAGGCTTCCAACCAAGGGTGTCAGACTGACACTGTCCGTTTGTGTTAGTATTTATTTGGCATATTTAATAAAATAACAGAGTGACTCAGACTGGGTGTTGTCAGCCAGGTAGTGATAGACACTAAGGTGTTCTTCTTAGAGACACACTCAGTGGTTACTAGTATGACCTTTAAACAGTGAGAAGTGGAGTTTTTTTGAAGCAAGACATTCAACCGGAAAATATTTACTCTACATTTTTATCATTTCATAGACGATTTTATCCAGAGCGGCTTACAGTGACATCTCCTGGAGCAACATAGTGCCTTGTTACAG
>JACXGM010000138.1:79531-93618 GCA_016801145.1 Umbra pygmaea
TGTGTGTGTGTGTGTGTGTGTGTGTGTGTGTGTGTGTGTGTGTGTGTGTGTGTGTGTGTGTGTGTGTGTGTGTGTGCCCTCATTTATGTATGGTTGTGGAGCCCTGACATTTCAGCGATGGCCCCAAAACCATACACATTGTGATTTATGGCTCAGGGGTTAGATTTAGGGAAAACAATACAATTGGGCATAGTGTTGGAATTTGGGTTACTATTAGGTTTAGGCATTGCCAAATAGGTTTAGGGTTAGGGTTAAGGTTAGGGTTAGTGTAAAGGTTGGAGTTAGGGCTAGGAAATAGGGAACGAGATACATTTTCAGGGCCCCACAAAAATAGAAAAATAAATGTGTGTGTGTATGTACAGTATGCATAGTACACACAGTACACAATGTATTTGCCCTTGTGGGTACAATGTGGCCAGGCCCCATGAGGAATGCAAACTGTAGGATGCCCTTCAAGCGAATCACAAATGAATATTCAGCAATGCCATTCCATAAGTATGTGGAGCTTCCTGTCTAGTTTGTCAGCAAAATCATTGTAATGGCCACCAAATTGCTGTATAAAAGGAGCATGAATGTGTAAGAGAGGTTGTCTGTTAACTCCCAATCATTACTTTTGACGAGAGCCTGATGAGTTAAAATTAGGGCACTAAACAGTTACCGTATTTTAGCGAGTATATATATACGCGATATGCATGATTTTACAAACGGCAAACCCTCCCTGCGCGGTGTACCCAGTAGCTCACTATATGCCATGTTTCTTACACAAGATAACTACAGTCATTATTTTTGTGTTGTTATAGACCAACTAGTCTCAAAGTGGGATACAAAATCAATTGTGGTTCAACATGTATTTCAATATTCAAACATGCCTATACTATTAAAGTGATGTTTTCATGTCTGAATAGCCCCATCTCAGTGGAGAAAATAATCACCAAATAGTGTCTGGATAAATAACCTGGATAAATAACAACATAATGTCAAATACCAAATAATTGGCATTCAACCAAAAAACTATAATTGTTTGTTTTTATTGAGTACTTGAGAAAAGATCTCCAGTAGGCAAATCAAACTATACAAACTGGACAATTACCGTATGTAACACTAAAGTACAATTATGTAAAAAAAGGAAGAAAAATGATATACAGTTTGATCACATACCTACTTATTCAGAACATATAAGCTTATATTATTACCACCCAAATCTTTTACGTATTTGAAAACAATTAATAATTTTAATGGACAGATTAACTATTACTTCACGCTTTTTGTAGAATTCCGGCGAAATGCGGAATTCAACCGGCCTGTAGCAGCAGTGGCAGGCTGGGACAAAACAGGTCTATCACTACCATGAATAAGCTTAGCTCTCCCATCGTTTGAACGGTGGCCAACTAACCCTCCCTTTCTCTTTCCTGAAGTGTTTGAAAACATATTTAATAAACAGTATTGGAGATGTTCAAAACCGGGATGATGTGCAGTTTGAACAATTTGTCACAACTCATTTTATTAGTGACTCGTTCAACTGTGTTGTTAATTTAATAAAATTTCGTTATTAGTACTCATCCAGCTCAATACTCAAACAACAACGGCTGTTTGTTTTACATTTTCTAAATCAAATAGATTAGGTTGCTCCTGTAGCAACAAAAAGACATGTTTAATGTGATAATTGATGCAGCTATAATGAATGAATGAATTGAATCTTCATTTATTGTCTAATGCCAATACAGGACACCAGGCGCGTCACCATACTTTCAAAATACTCTGGGCTTAGACATCCCGGGGATGTGGGATGGGGGATTGTATGTGTTTAATTACATGAACTATATTTTATGTGGGCTAATACTGTAATGCCCTGCCCAGGCTGGCGTACATGAACTGAGAACTGGACTTCTTTATGTGTCTTAGTCGTTTTATGTTAATATTCAGTGCATTGCATGGTGTTTAAGTTTCCTTCCTATTATGTGTATGTCCCTTTAAGCTGTGACATCTCTCTCCCAGTCTGTCGTCGCTAGGATAGGGTTTAGGTCAGGTTGGACTGGTATCTTGTAGATCTGATTAGTAATGACATTCAGCCGTGTTCACTTAGCTAGTTAGTGTAATGTATATAAGCTGGACAGACTGAGAGAGAGATGTCGGTCATTGGTATTCTGTGATGAATTACGTTAAGTGAATTCTGTTGTTACCTTCCTTGGTCTCCCTCCTCTCTACACACCCAAGTCATGACAATTACATTATTTGTAATAACAACGCAAATTAAATTAAGTGCATTTTTCTGATGAAGAAACCTATTAGTGTTAAGTGAAGTACAAAAAAACAATCAATTTTATTTCTATATCATATTATATTTGTTAAACACAACTGAAATTAATCCTGTGCTTTGGCAGTGCACAACTACAGTGTCAAGTGAACAATTATGAAAATATTTAGGGGTAAACAATGACGTTCTGTACAAACCTTATAATGGATGTCGCAATGAGCTCATTTTTCAAAGGTAATGTACAGAACAAATGTGTAAGGTGCTGAAACCACATATGCAATCAAAAACATAAGCAAACATTTTATTTATTAGTAGAAAATAGTGTTTGCATTTATAATCATATTCGTACCGGTTCATTATAGAGCAGAGGCAGGAGCGTCTTCACAAACATAAACTTTATTTGACTTGAAGATGAACTGAACAGAAACACATTGACAAGAAAACATTAGTGACTACAATGAACCTAAACACCTCGAACAGAATACTAGTTCCTCTGTATACTATACTAGTTAACTGCAGTAACTACAAATACTAAAGTGTATTATTATCCAAGAACCGGGAACAAATACAAAATAAATAGTTTTATTAATTGTAGCATTATATTGTCCCATCCGTGTCGTTATTATTCTACGGATGAACGATTTACTATATGTACAGCAGACTTTGTTTTGATGTAAAAAAAATACATGTATTTTAGAGACAAAATAGTAATTTAATCTACTGTCACTTGTTTAATTATAGATGTGTAAAACCATTGTTGAATTATTAGAGAGACCATTGGAATTCGAACAGGAGGCTACTTATTAAAGTTATTAAAAATTAAAAAATGAATAATAAAGAGTATTTTAGAGACAATATAGTGAAATAAGTCATTAGGTTAGTGCTAGGGGCACTATTCAATATGATGATATCTCATCCAGTACGAGTGTTTTCTGTTTGTTTGAAAAACAGCATATTTCTCAGTGCAATACACTTCTCTCCTTAGCTAAGTTTTACTTTTACCGGTCAAGCTAGTAACCACGGAGTGTGACAAATAAATAATTAACTCATGTTACACTACATGGCACCTTCTGTCAAGCTCAGAAATGTGAAAGAACCTCATTTAAGATTATGTTTTTTTCACAGGTTTAAGAGATTAATCTGACTATTTGGGTAATTAGGGGTGTGCTGGTATGCAAATCATTGAGACAGTGCACAAGCATTGACGCTAACTGTACGTTGGCACCACCACAGACTTGATCTTCCAAAGTTACCGGAAGTCATTCATTTTCAATGGAAGCCAGATTCTCTCAGCTGCAAAAACCGGCAAATCAGTTGGCGTCGCGTGTTGGGCATTTTGGGCATGTTGAGCGACCAGAGCGTCAAGCAGAAAAGTTGAAGTTTGTTCAACTTTATGGTAATGAGTTATGACGCGGTTCAGCGGCTAACGACCAGCAACCAATCGAAATATAGACGTCCTTTGCGCTGGCTGATCCCAGAGAAACATTCGATGTAAACTTTCGTTCTAACCAAAACAATAAAGCAGCACCAAACACAAAAACTTTGCGATGATCCATAATGATCCAGTGATACACATATGAGGATGAGTTCAACTCTTATTGGAAATATGTCCCCTCGATTTTAACGGGAATACAATTCATTTGCTCACAATATATTTAAGTAGGCTACGTATGCTAGTCCTGCCCTATTTTTACAGTCTGATCATACCACGTCAGAGCGGCCAGAGCGGCCAAAGCGCCCAAAGCTCAAAAGTTTCCCCATGTTTTTTTGACAAGCGTCCTTGACAGGGCGTCCAGAGCTTCTTTGGGAGCTCAAGTCTGTGGCGGTGTATACGTACAGTAAGAACAAGTGATATTTATCAATAAGGATTTCCTACCGGTGTGCATAAAACAGTCATAGGATCATTTGATTAATCCTACTTTTTTTGCACACTCACATTCTTAATTCTCTTCATAAGTACAGAGGTAGACTTTTTTAAACGCAAGCTTAATAAATGAGGCCCCAGTTTACTGATGTTTGGAAAGCATTTAATTTAGTTGTTAAAACCACTGGTGAATCCACTTTGAATGTAAAATGCAGAACATGCCGTAAACATTTTTAAATATGAAGGCAAGTCGCATCTTCTCTGCAGCAAGTATGCTGCTTGTAGCGCCCTCTCAATAATAGATGTGAGAAATGAGATCTTGATTGAAAACTGAACTTTATTCCTAGTTGCAACCAACCCGTGAGAACTGGGTTGAAAGAGAAAAAAATTAATACAATCTGAAAATACAATAATGTTTTAATGTATGTACATGAGTAATGTAGGTTTGTATATTTACAATTTTTACATTTAACTCAGGTTACAACTGTACAATAGATAACTAGCTAGCATATTGAGCTGACACATTTAAACATACTAGCATAGAAACTAACATAAATCCAAAATACCTCGTATGCTGCTTAATATTTAAGAGGGGCTAAAACATGCCTTTTCATCCTTGTCTTCTATCTTTTGGGTCAGTATTATTTTTAATGATAGAACTTCAAATTAAATTGTTCCTTAAGCAATCCTTTTGTTTCACTTGCCAAGGTTTCTTTTAAAGCATATAAAGACCCTGTATATTTAAAAAACTGGAGGCCTCTTACACTGCAATGCTGCGATGCCAAAATATTAGCCAAATGCATAACTCTTAGAATTAAGAGTGTTTTATCAGATATTATTAATCCTAATCAGACAGGCTTTATGCATGGAGCCAATATAAGACAAGTTTTAGAAACAATAGAACTCTATGAACTATCAGGACTATCGGGCCTAGTTTTCATAGCTGATTTTGAAAAAGCCTTTGATAAAGTTCGATTAGACTTTATATATAAATGTTTGGAATATTACAATTTTGGAGACTCTCTTATAAAATGGGTTTAAAATTATGTATAGTAACCCTATATGTAAAATTATAAATAATGGCTATATCTCGCAAGATTTCAATCTGTCAAGAGGAGTTAAGCAGGCCTGTCCATTGTCGGCTTACCTTTTTACTGTTGCAATTGAAATGTTAGCCAATAAAATCAGAACTAACAACAACATTAAGGGCCTGGAAATGTATGTCTTACAAACAAAGGTATCTATGTATGCCGATGACTCATGTTTCCTTTTGCAACCACAGTTGGAATCACTAAATAGCCTCCTAAAGGATCTCGATACCTTTTCAAATATATCTGGATTAAAATCTAATTACGATAAGTGTACTATATTACGTATTGGAGCACTAAAATATTCAGATTTTATATTACAGTGTAGATTACCAATAAAGTGGGCGGATGGGGATATTGACAGACTGGGTATACATATACCATATGAAAGATCAAGTTGAATTCAATAAAACTATTTAACAACGCTAGCTAAAATAGATAAATTATTGCTACCCTGGAAAGGACAGCACCTATCTATTTGTGGTAAAATCACCTTAATCAACTCTCTAATTATATCACAGTTTACCTATATGCTTATGGTTTTGCCTACTCCCAATTACATGTTTTTTAAATTATATGAACAAAAGATATTTAACTTTATATGGAATGGTAAGCCAGACAAAATAAAAAGAGCATACTAGTATAATGAATATGAACACGGAGGTCAAAAGTTATTGAATATTAAAGCATTGGATCTTTCATTAAAAGCATCAGTTATACAAAAGGTATACCTGAATCCTAACTGGTTCACTAGTAAGCTAATAAGAGTATTTCACCCATTGTTCAGTAAGGACCTATTTCCATTTCTACAAATTACAACTGATCATTTTCCGATATTGGAAAAGGAGATAATTTCTAAGATGTCGTTATTTTTCAAACAAGCCATGAAAAGTTGGTTGCAATTCCAATTTAATCCACCTGAAAATAGGGACCAAATTTTACAACAATTATTATGGCTAAATTCTCATATACTAGTTGCCATTGTGTATGAAATGTGCTATATAAATAAACTTGCCTTGGCTAGGTGATAAAAAGCCTGTATACTTTGACAAGATGTTTGGAAAAGGAATAATGTTTGTAAATGACATTATAAATGAAGCCGGGGGAGTGATGCCTTACATAAAGTTACAAAAACATGTGGAGACATATGCTCTCTTCAAAAATATAATCAACTAACCGCAGCAATACCATATACATGGAAGAAGAAAATACAAGGGGGGAAAAGGTCTGATCTTGTCTGTCAACCATGTATTAAAGATCTCAAATGGATGAGGAAAATACAAATAAACAAAGAAATATACCAATTCCATCTAAGCACAAAAAAACTGGTTGCTTTTCCATATAAACTACAAAATAGCTGGTAAGAAATTTTTGATGTTCCGATCCCATGGCATAACGCATTTGGATTAATACACAAAACAACACCAGACTCAAAAATTAGAATATTTCAATTCAATTTATTATACAAAATATTGGCAACAAATAGAAATCTATACAAGTGGGGAATACAATCTTCCCAACTCTGTAGATTTTGCTCTGAGGAAGCAGAATCTATAGATCATCTTTTTTGGTACTGTCCTTATGTTGCATGTTTTTGGTCACAGGTACAAGAATGGATTAATAAATGCAATATTTGTTTTGAATTAACATTACAAATAGCAATACTTGGAGACTTAAAATGTAGTAGTCAGACAATTAATAATATGATAATTATTTTAGCAAAAATATTTATCTTTAATTCCAAATTGGTGGAGTCATTGAAAATAGAAAGGTTTCATAATTATGTGAAGCATCACAGTACAGTAGAAATTTACATGGCAAATAGAAACCCAGTATGGCTTTGGTTAAGAGATAGATGGACGATGTTGGGTGTGGATGAGGGGTGGATCAAGTGAAACTGGGATCTGTAAAACGCACAAGATTTGCAAATATTGTAAAAATAACACAAAATGTATAAGCTAGAGCTTAATATTAAAATGGCACAATGTAATTGGTCTCAAATTATGGTCACGGTTAAGTAAAGGTCAGGATAGGTGTAAAATATAGAAAGCAATAATATAAAAAAAAGTGGGATTGGAAATGATGCACATTTTAGAACGAAGACAATCCTGTTGTCAAATACTGAAGCTAACCCTTCCCCATAAAAAAATGGTGTCTTTTATATTAAACAGGTGAGGAACACTGGAGTGGCAGATAGTTGTAGCAGATAGTTCCGCCTCTAGGACCACTGTATTAGGTAGGAACCAAATAGCAAGACCCAACTAGGAACTTAACTGAATAACTGAAAATGTGAGGCAGTTGCACTGCTTGCCAATGCACACACTTTATACAACACATTGTTTCAGCTTGACTTAAAGTAGCTACAAGCCTTTGCAACCGTTTTAATTTAGGTTCTCTAGCAGGAGCGGTGTTTATTAAGGCGATATGGGTGACGCACTGCCAAAAGGGAAAATAAGTGATTTTTCGTCTAACCAATTCTATAACCGCAACAGCGTTATCAGTGTTCTAATATGGACGTTTCCTCTGTCACTAAATGTCCAATCAGGCTAAAATTTGGCTTTAAATGGTCCCGCCCATTTTGGGGCAATTTCTGTGAGGTTGAAAACTGTCCAAGAAGTCACTCATAGACTCTAATGTAAAGTATGTTTTTTTCTAATATCAGAGCCTTCAATACAATCCCTATGGGTCCGGGAGGGCTTGCACATACGTGCTTTCGTCATGTGTAACGTAACTAACAAAAAAGCTTCAATCAATTCACATACTACTGTCAAGATGGCTAGCGTTAAAAAGTGTGATTGTGTGGAAATGGTGGACGTTGGAAGAGGTGGATTATTTGCTTTCTCATCAATTGACTTTGTTGTCTTTGGATGAAAAAATTGTTATAAAGAGACTTGGAACATCCAATCGTTCCAATAACACAAAAGGACAAACTACAAAAACGTTTTGTGTTAATTGGTTTGAATGAAAGAATTGGCTAACGGCAGGTGTAGCCAAGAATTCCCTATTCTGTTTGCCATGCTTACATTTTGGAGGAGACACGACTTGGACGAAACAAGGAATTGTGGTTTATAACACTTATCCAAAACAATTAGGAAACAATAATGTAGCACAACTCACATTGGAAGTAGCATAACTATCAATTTTAGGAAAAGTTAATGTACTATGGGACAAGATAGGCTGAATCAATGCACTGGCTATGTGCTGTCTATTGAGCCGGACTTCATCCAAAAAGCACTGGATTTTAAAGACTTGGTGATTCCCCGGTTTGCTTCCCAGAATGGACATTGATGTGAGCTTCTCTTCAGATAAGGTAGGACCACTTAAAGACCATCACACTCGTTTCCTTTCCCTTTCCTGTCTACATTGCCTGTCTCTCTTCTATAGTTTGTGCTGTGTTTACTGTACTAAATTGTTTTATTCAGGACATGATGTTCAACACAATGTGTTGCAAAACAGCTGTGATCAAAACAGTTGCACTGTCTATTGGCAGTCGTTAATGTTGGAACATGTTTTGTAGTGCATCCGTAGATGGCCCCTTCTAGGCTAGAATAGAGCATTCTGTACTATCATGTAGCCTATCATTCCATCATTCTTGCATATGGCATGTGCTAATGTGTACATAGAAATATTGTCAAACGGTATGTGTGTGTGTTTGTCTGTGAAAAACAGATATATAGAGTTTTTTGCCATAAGGCCATTATTGTGGGTACTTATATATAGTGTAGGGCAGGCTATAGTAACTTGGTATCTCGGGTGTGGTGCAGATGGCTCAGTAGTTAGGGAGTCAGACTGAAGTCAAATGTTTGCCGGTTTATTTCCTGACTGTGCCAAATGTTGTTATGTCCTTGGTTAAGGCACTTTACCCTAAGTTGCTCCAGAGGAATATCACTGTACTTACTGTAATTCACTCTGGATAAGAGCATCTGCTAAATGACTTAATTGTAAATGGATGTGTTGATGCAACGTGAAATTCTGATTGCTGTATAATGCATTCTCCCCACACACCCAATATCACCACCAGCCATCCCTGTAGTGGACACAAGAGGTATCACTATTGTATTAATATCCATAGCATTTTCAACCTGCGCTCGAGCAGGTATATCTCCCTAATCGATGCAAAAGCCTGCACCTCATTTGGCCACCTTACCTTCCAATTCTGTGCTGCCAATGATTGGAACAATTTACAATAATCCCTAAAACTCGAGTCAACTACTTTCATTCTACATTCACTACTTTTAAGGCATTACTTTCAAATCTACTGACTGACCGCTGCACATGTTGACTCTACCCCCTCTATTTGCCCGTTTATGCCCTAAGGTTCTCATCAAAGCTTTAATGCATATTGCACATAATCACCCGCACAGCTGTCTTTGTATAATTTGCACATTACCATTTTCAGCCATGTTCATATTGTTACTTATCATAGTGTCATTTCTCTTGTACTGCCACTTTACAGTCCAATAATATACCTCTCTATTCTTTGACCATATTTGCACTGAATGTACAGTATTTTTTATTAAATGCTGTTTATATTTGTAACTGTATACCTGAATGTTTTTACTTTATGTATAACTTAATGTCACCTTGCCCCTTGCGCCTTATATTGGCCAGGTCGCGATTGCAAATGACAACTTGTTCTCAATCAATTAACCTGGATAAATAAAGGTGAAATAAAAAAATTATAAATATCACAATGAGTTAATCATTGCAACAAATTAATTCATGTACCCATTGAATGGGTCACCTTAATCATGATTAGAAAAATAAAGAAATAGAAAATTCCCCGCCCCCCGAGAATTGTTTCAGGAGCCGCCACTGCTCTTTAGGTAATATGGCAGTGAATTGGTAATTGCAGGCAGGGCAGAAAAATTATGATGCCACATCTGTTGAATTCCACACAGAGTAAAAGTTAGTTTGTCTGATTATTGATAGGCCTAAATTAATCATTTAAGTTTACATGTATATCACTGATAGCCCAAAATCACATGAAATACGTTCTGAGGGAAATATTTTGTAAAACCAAAATATGTGAAATATGAACGTATGAGAGGGTCAATTACGTTTGTAGAGAACTAAATTGAACACTCAAATAATGTTAAATAAGAACATAAATAGCATAGTTATAAATCCGCAACTTGCATGCCAGTGTTCTCGAGTTCAAATCCAGACCAGCACTTTGTGTGTATTTTGTTCTACATTGCTGGCGTCATGCAGACAGGCGATTGTCGGTTTTTGTAATGTTAACCCTAACCTTAATTCTAACCTTAACCTCAGTAACGTCATATCTAACCTTAACCGTTAGTAACCTCATGCCTAACCTTAACCGTTAGTAACCTAATGCCTAACCTTATCCGTTAGTATCCTCCTACCTAACCTTAACTGTGAATGTTGCAATATAATTTCGAATGTCATACCTCAGTAACATCATATCTAACCTTAACCGTTAGTAACCTCATGCCTAACCTTAACCGGTATTAACCTAATGCCTAACCTTATCCGTTAGTATCCTCCTACCTAACCTTAACTGTGAATGTTGCAATATAATTTCGAACGCTATGGAATGTATGGAATGTTCTCGCATAAACCCACTAAACGAAATGTACCGGAGCAAGATAATTGAGGTACAAATATAGCCTAATAACGAAACGTGCAGTTCAAACGAAAAACATCCTAAATATGTTGGCATATAACGTAATTCAGGTTTTCAAAATAGTTTCCTGAGAATGTAATTTGGGAGAAATTCTGAGATATACGGATGATCACTGAGTATGTGATCTACTGTACATCGTTGTTCTTCCTTTTTTAACTTTATTGTACTTAATGTTACAGTACATACTTGTCCAATTTTTATAATTTAATTTGCCTACTGAGTGTCTTTTCTCATGTATAATAAAAACAATTATAATTTATCTGGTTGGATGCCAGTGATTTGATATTTTACATTGTGTTGTTATTTATACAGTCACTAGTTGGTGAATATTTTCGCAAGTGAGACTGGGCTATTAAAACAAGAAAAAATCACTTATGTGTAGGCCAGTTTAAATATTGAAATACACGTCGAACCACAAGTTTTTCCGTGTACCTACTAACATCAATGTGGGTACCGCATTTTGTGAATAGCTGGTTTCATCTAATCACCACATGGGGGGTTGGGTGTTTAATGTTTGTAATACAATGACTAGCTGAGTGCCAATCAATGCAGGTCTGGGCAAGTGGAGAATAAGTGTTACCTTTCTACAAAAACAATGTGCGTTTTGTGAGGGTGTGCACAATGCTGATAATTTTTTACACAAAACAAGATATCTGCACGATGGGTGCACGTTTTATGCGCTAAAATATGGTAATATTGTTTATTTTCTGGGTCTACCACAATTTGTTCCCTCCCACCCAGAGGTTTATGCCCTGGCAACATTTAATGTGGTATCAGTTGTACTGATAAAGTATTCAATATGTCAGGTGATAGTGTCGGGCTTTAAACTCAATAAACATGTCACAAAAAGCCTATCCAGTGTACTGTCATTTCAGCGGAGAAAAAAACTATTTGGCTCAGAGTCCCTGTCCAGAATAGCTGCAAAAATACCTTTAAACTTTTTTATTTGAGTAGTACTTTGTTAAACAAACTTAAAAAAGCCAGCCTATTTTGTATGAAGGACATTTTACCAAGCTAAGTAATGTGTATGATCATAGCACAAACTCCAAGCCTCTGTTGTATCCAGGTAAGAATTGAATAAGCAACTATGCCTAGCCTTTTTATTTACCAGGATGAATACTTCACCATACTGGGTAACAATGTAGTATGAGCACCAATATTAAGCATATTTTCTAACAGAGAGGATTTTTCCCACGCACATTTACCCAGACACTTTTACCCAGGCTTTTCTACCCAGGCTTTTCTACCCAGGCACTTTTACCAAGGCACTTTTACCCAGGCATTTACAGGCGAGTGGATATATGGCTTTTAGTCTGTCTTTAGTCATCTCGTTTCTCACATTCATAAATGTATCTCATTTTGCCATAAGCAGAGAATGAACCACTGTGAACTCTTACATAATGTGATCTGGATGGATATGGGAACACTGCTGCCGAAAGTGCCTAGAACTGTTATGCACTGCGTCTCTCCTCTATCCTCCAAACTCACCACTCCACATTACCAGTATAGTTCATTCATTGAGGGGTTATCTTACATAAATACCAATGTATTGACCCTACACTTTGTGCCTTTAAAAGAATATTGTGGTAGGTCAGCCCACATTGTATCTAGAGTCATTAATGCATTACACTCTGAGTACCTAGATGTCAAAGCAGAGAAATGGTTGTCCTTTCACAAATGTCTCCCTGCAGCTACCTTGAATATGTGAGGTATCACAGGTAACCTGTGACAGGTAGCTGTAAGGGGATAATCAAACTGACTGAAGTGCAAGGTTATCCATTTCCAAACATCACCCACCTCAGCCTTCCTTTTCAGAAGTGTGTTTGTATTCAGACCTGTGTCCTCGTCATCACATCAGCTTTATACATTCATTTATTTTGTGTTATTGCTCTCATCGACAATTCTTTTTTGTAATAGTACAATTCATCTGAATAAGTATGTCCTCTTCATTTGAACAACACGTGGGATAGCGGTCAATAGCAACAAATATATTGCATTTTATTTAATTTCCCAGTCATCTGTTTACATAAGGAAGAAAAAGGAGAACAATAACATGAAGGAGAAGAAGGAGAAGAAAGAGAAATAATGTAAGATCATTGTAGTGGATGATCAAATATTTTTTAATGGTGAAGAAAAAAATTGTAACAATAGACAAACATGTCTGGAGCAATCTATAGGAGGTAGGCAAAGGTACGGTGTGTCAATGACTGCACCATACATACCAGAGTACAACAGAAATTAAGAGCATACACAAAACAACACAATCCACTAATAAGCCTTACAATCACAATGGCCAGGTTAGAGCTGGCTAAGAAATATGTGAACAGAGGCTGTATGTTTCTGTAAGTGTTCTCAAAAGATTAGATGTTTCATTTTTAACAGAGCAAGGGAAAAAGTAACATGCTAATTAAAAATGAACTGCTCCATGATCCAAGTACAGTATATCACCTCATCTTTCAAACATGGTGGAGGTAGTGTTGTGGCTTGGCCACAGATGGCTGCAACTAGAACCAGCAAATTCTTCATTGATGGTGTGTTTGCTGACTGGAGCAGTTGGATGAACTCTGGAGTGTGCAGAAACAGTGTGCCTGTTCACATACAACACACCCTACACTTCATCCTTCAGAACAACAATGACCCCAAACACACTACAATATCTATCAGAGGTTTTTCAGGGCTAAAACTATACAATGTTTTGACTGGCTGAGTCAATTATTCAATCTGAATCCAATTGAACATGCAATTCATATGTTAAAAACAAGAATGAAAATAAAATAACCCCAAAACATGCAATTATAGATGGCTGCACCTCAGGCTTGGCAGCACCACAAGGAATCTACTCAACATCTGGTGATTTCAATGAGTTACAAAACTTTAGTCAATCATTGCAGGCAAATAAGATTCAACACAGTTCGAAACATGACAACTTTATTGGCAGAATGTTAATCTGTTCAAATACTTCAAGTATACAGGTCCTTCTCAAAAAATTAGCATATTGTGATAAAGTTCATTATTTTCCATAATGTAATGATAAAAAATTAAACTTTCATATATTTTAGATTCATTGCACACCAACTGAAATATTTCAGGTCATTTATTGTTTTAATACTGATGATTTTGGCATACAGCTCATGAAAACCCAAAATTCCTATCTCAAAGAATTAGCATATTTCATCTGACCAATAAAAGAAGTGTTTGTAATACAAAAAAAAGAAAAAGTCAACCTTCAAA